>JAECUM010015953.1:0-57514 GCA_016617855.1 Megalonaias nervosa | reverse complement strand
TGGGACATCATGCTACATGTCTGCGGCATGATGCCCCAGTGCTAGACATCACTATAAACTACCACACTGCAGACATCGTAGCGATATGACTGAAAAATTGTTAAAGCTACGTTAAAAATCCAAATCACACACACAAACACACACACACACACACACACACACACACACGAACCGGTCTACCGTAACTCCACAATACTACTGTTGAAAGTCATGGTCAAACATTTATGTATTTACGATAATTTGACCTTTTTTCGCGCAGTTTAGTGAGGTGGAAAATTAAACTCTTTACCACCCAGATTAATTTATAATTAATTAATTAATTAATTTGTCACTGCCGTACAGTACAAAATAGTTAATGTGACGTGTTCTGTAACCGATCGTGCATTCGTGCTATCGCACTCAGTAAGCAATACATGTTATGTACGCTTGCATTTCTATGGCTATTAACGTGCCATATGACATGCTTTCATCGGTTGCTACTCATTGTGTAGAGAAATAACAAACGTGTATTCATTGAGTCTGCTGTTTATATAGGTTTTATGAGATCAGCTGATATATAGACTGATTGAGCCGTCTTTTACAGTCTGATTCTTTATCAACTTTGCATAGTTTGTCTCAATATCACACGTACATATTTATGCGATATATTTCTAGCTTTTGTTTGTTTTGTTTTTTTTTAAATTAAAATCTCAAACTGAGGAAATGAAAGGAGTGTCGTCTGCTTTGGTGCAGTCATGTTGAAATAGGTCACACTAAACAACGAGTACTGTGTATATGCTGTCGTTGCACTACACAAAATTACTTTTCAATACTTCTGTTATTGCAAGGTGACTGGTATTCTGTACCCGTTAATTAGATAGCACAAAGGTACACTCTATTGTAGGTATACCTTTTTCACGGGTGCAACGTCTCAGATACTCCTTATAATTTTAATTTCGAAGGAGTCATCGCTTATATATTAAATCATTACAGAAAATACCCCAAACGGATACAGACGATGAGTTCATTGAACTAGAAAGATAAACACACTGGTGTGGTTAAAATCACACAAATAAATGAATACATTATAACTTTAGAGCAGTATATCAGAAAATTACTCCGGTAAAGACGATGAATTGATTGTCAGCAGTTTCACAATTCACTCGGTGGAGTTGCGGTAGCTCTGTTGGTAGAGCGTCTGACTCGTAATATAAGGGTAGCGGGTTCCGTACCGGCCCAATCTAGCCCTGGTCGGCAGCCTTGTGTTCTTGTTCAATGCACTGAGCTCCCATTTCCTCGGCGTAATATAGCCGATACAACTTGAAATCCGACCAACCAACCACCATAATTAATAAATCAGACAAAGCTTTACGTTGGATTATTGCATTTCGGTGGGTATTACATTACTATATGAGTGTTTTATAGATTACATTGTGGCACTGAATGAATGCATAGAATATATCGGTTTTTCTTTAGCTTATAAACTCGACTCATTCTGGTGAAATACAATAAGGGCTTGTCGTTTCGGCTTTCCACTTTATGCGCCATTAGATGTGATTAGAGGAAATCATGTTGAAGTTATAACCGTATCAAAGTGCAAGGACAATAAACTTTTAGGAAAACACTAATTTTTTTATACGCCTCCTTTTTCGAGAGTTTTTAAAGAAATAAATGAATGTTTCACTACCAATGGACGATACCTTTTAGTTGAAGCTGGGCATTGTAATGACCAATTTCTCATTTTGCACCTCATATGTCCCTTGTTCGATTCCCGCGTTTAAGTTGAAGATTAGTTGACATGTTAATTGATTTCTATATGAGCATCGACCTTTTCCCACCACCCAGACTATTGAGAGTCACTTACTGTCGTTGGACTCACGTTCAGAAGGGTAAGGATTTGTATCCGACCATCGGATCAGCCTTCATCGGCTTAACTGTTCACAATGGCAAGGCCGCAGTTAAGGTTGAGAAACTGGAAAAGTTGCCCCAGTGTCCCCGCAACGTAGTGAAATGGTATTGGAATGTAAGTTCCTTCCATTCATTCCAAATCAAAAATGATGGATCCGATTGTCTTCTAAGGCCTTGTGTAACCAAATAATAACAGGGCCAGGAACCTTCCTCGCAGCCTGGATAGCACACCTATTTTTTTTTTTACCCCTTCGACGCAAGGTTTGCATTTTTCTATTTTTCATCATTGTTGGCAGTGTTTCAATGAGACCATGCCCAAAGTACCCAGAAAGTACCAGGAAATCGAATGCAAATGTAATACTTTGGTATATTTACCTTTGTTTTGTTATTTTTTATCATTATTATAGATTAAAAGGATAATTTTTTAAAGACATTACATGGCTTCAAGATAGTCAGCCATAACATTTAATTGGAGTAAACATGTTGATGTGGCCTTTTGACCTTGGAAGGTATAGAAGAAATCTTGCTGACAAATTTAATGGGATTTAAGTTGAGGTCATGGGTTTCCTTTTAAGAAAACCAGGTGACCTAATTTTTGATTGGTTAGCTGCTAAAGGGCATGGGCTTGTTGACATGTTAGAATTATGTGGATGTGGGGTATACGAGCCTCATTCTGGTTCTGAAATTGCCTCTTTATTTTTTTTTCTTCTATATAATTGATGTTTACCTGACAATTCGTTATTTTTATCTTAAACATCAGTCTTAGCGGAGTCATTTAAATGTGTTCAGTTAAGAGGATTTAATTTATTTATTTCAGTTATTTTCATTTGAATTACAAGGAGCTCATACATTTTAGGACTCAAGACCTATTTTGGAATTACTCTGAATTTATTCATATACAATTTGGATTATATCTTTGTGATACAACTAGAATGTTAGCACCTCAAACTATTCCATACTATTGGCACATCAGCACAATAGACTGGACTTCATTCGGAACACGACTGGAACTCATTTGGAATACACTGTACTTTTGGACTTGCGATAGAATTTTAAGATTATTTAGGATTTCATTCACATAATGTAAGTTATTTTTAATTTGTCACTTTGTATTCCTGGGAAATGAATAATTTTTTGAATTTGTATAAAACTTGTTGGTTTTCATTTTTTTCTGTTACTTAGTTTAAGACCATAGATTCGTAACAGTTTTCACCAACATTTGTAAACAAGTTTTAACTGTACCCTTTCGCAAACTTTAAGCAAATTGTCTGAAAACAAGGGCGTGCATGAATACTTGCATATTCCGTGCTACTTTTGGGTACTTTGAATTAATTCTTATGCAAGCATTACCAACAATAAAGTGTGTGTGTGTGTGTGTGTGTGTGTGTGTGTGTGTGTGTGTGTGTGTATTTTTAACGTAGCTTTAACAATTTTTCAGTCATATCGCTATCATGTCTGCAGTGTGGCAGTTTATAGTGATTTTTAGCACCAGGTCATCATGCCGCAGACACGTAGTATGAAGTTCCAGCCAGTCACAGTATCCTGACACCGGGCCGATCAGTCCTAACACTAACCTCTGATTGCTGAGCGCCTAGCGAGGCAGCTGTTAGTACCGTTTTTATAAGTCTTTGGTATGACTCGGCCGGGGTTCGAACCCAAGACCTTCCGCATCCGAGGCGGACGCTGTAACCACTAGGCCACAGGAGCGGTCCATCAACAATAAAGAAAAACAACTTCAGTTGAAGAACGTAGAAATTTATATGTATACTATCCCGGCTGTGGCGTAGTTTGCTTGCCCCGAATAACAGTGCTTGATATTTAAGCACTTATTATGATTCTTTGATCTTTCCGGTTTGAAGTAAATCATACTTATTAACACAATCATTACGACTATAATTGAGTAATTAACTGTTGTGCACAATCCGCAGGGCACAGAATATAACGATTACCTGCAAAATTGGTTCTTATTCAGCTTAGCGTATTGACCCATATTATTATGTTTTAATATATGGACTGGCTTAGGGTACATCATTTAATACGATTATAAAACGATGCAGTAAGGCCGTAAATACGCTATTACAAGTTGACCATTTTTATCAACGCGGGTACACGGGATACATGTAAGCCTTGCATAATCTCCTCTGACATTATGCTTTAATTTTTATCTCTGTTTTATCCAACAACAACAGTTTTTACATGAACTTTCATGTTATAATTGTAAAGTTATAACTGTGTTTTCGTTATAAGCGTTGCTTGCACCGATGAGTATGGGGGTAGTGTTACTAGACTGTTGCGAGATATACTTTTTATGGCTGTCCCATTTTTGTACACTGTGAAAGATTTATAACTTTTGATGGTATTCTTCTGTGACAGGGAGGCTTGTATTAGGGGAATATACTATAAATAAATATCCGTGCTAACTTAAACAAGCACAAATCTGTTAAAAGAACCCAAAACATTACTTAGAATGTTTATTATAAATTCAGTTTTATTTAGAGATTTCTATGAGTACTACAAAAGATCAGATAGAAGAAAAGCAATTTTTGTGTTCGACATATTAGTTGACATTTTGATTTACGGAAAACAAACAAGGTCAGACTGATTTTCCTTGTACACTGAGGCCGGTTTCCGTATTCGGAACGACCTTGGCAATTTCTGCAAGAATAAATAATCCAGGGAGGTATGTCAGCGGAGTAGTTTACGGAAAAATTATACATTTCGTTCGGAATAAAATTTTCCATGGAAAAAGAGACACTAACCTCGGCTATTTCTGTGATTGGATGTAGGATTAAACGAAATGTTACGAATAGTTCGATGCATTAATAACTTCTGTAAATCTTTGTTTTGTAAATAACCGAGGTGGCTAGCATAGTAGTTGTCGGCATTCATTCAAGCAATAGGAACATCGTCGACCTTTTCCATCAAGTCGATAAAGAATCCTCTGATGTTATTCGTTGCCTTTGAGAAATATATTATGAACTACTTTCTTTCACATGGAACAGTGTGGCGGCGGAAGGAGACAGTCACAATCGGAACAGTCTCGGCCGTTGCTATCGTAACATATGTTGTGCTCTCCGCAAGAAGTCAGTCATGAAACACATCTGCTCTAGATCTTAAAAATTAAGTAACAGAAAGAAGGTGAAATCAACAATGTAAGTAAAATCAACAAGTTATTAATTTTTCTAAGTTTCAGAGCGAAAATTTAAGAGACATTTACAGTATTGTGAATTAAATCCAAATTATTTCTAGATGTCCTATCACAATTCCAAAAGTATAGAATGTTCCGAATTAATTCTCTCTCTTTGGATGGTAGTGATAGTCCAGAATGTCTTTGAATGATTTCTCAGTAATTCCAAAATAATATGGTAATCCAAAGTCTGTGATCACTTAGTAATTCCAACGAATAATTTAAATAATTCCTCTCGAATTATATATGAACAAAACTGCAAACTCTTATCATGGATTCCCACAGACTGGTATAAAACAGGTATGATTAGATTATTAAATCCCTTTTTATACACGTTTTCACTTGTTCTGTATTTTAATATAAGGTGAAGATTTCGAACGGAAACACCTAGTAAAACTGTAAACAAGACAGGCACATTGAGTGTAAGATGACTGTAATGTATATTTAATTGTTTGTTGGCTTTTCCTAACGTTTATATGTTATGTACATCTGTATTTTGTACTTGACCTGGTCCAAAATCAAGTCAATGAGGTATCTGACCAGTGACATTTATTTTGTAAATAACATAGTACATAGCTAATATTTCTCTATCATTGTGGATTAAATATCCAGATCATTATCAATGGAAGTAAACATGTTTATTTGAATCTGGGTCTAAGACATCAAATTTCCACTTGGAAGTTCCTAAACTTTTTGACAGCTTTCAATGTTTTATGATAGAAACTGCTCTACATCCTGGCCCTATTATTGTGTTTTAGCTTTTTATATAATGCTGTTTACTTGAAAAAAATTACTAATTCTTGCCTTAACATCTGAAGCAGAATCATTCTTATTGTTGTGTTCATTTTTTTATTTGCGTGGATTGATTTATTAAAATTATCATTCACTGGAATTGTTAAGTGCTCAATAATATTATTGGCCTAAAACATTAATGATGAATTATAGTGAATTCAGTCAAGGACCGCTGTTTTGATTATATTATTGTGATAACTCAAAAGACTATTAGCACGTCGCCAGACTCCACGCCATTGGCACATTAACACATTCGAAACTATAGGCACATCAACACATGCAGTATTGAAATTTATTTGGAATACCACTGGAATTCAGCCGAAACTTCATACATTCGGACTTGTGATAGAATTTTTAGGACTGTTTGGATTCAATTCACAATACCTTAAGTTCCTTTTAGAAACTTAGTATTGTAGAGAAATAAATTATTTGTTGAATTTTACAAAACTTGTTGGTTTTCGCTCTTTTCTGTTACTTAGCTTAAGACCATAGAATCGTAACATGACACATACTTGGATTAGCCAATACGTTGTATATACAGAACAGAAATAAACATAAGCATGAACTATTTCGACATACAGACGTACGCTGGAACATACCTTTTGAAACTATTAACACTAAGAATGTAGTAATCTGACGTATAAAGGAAAAAAAATCCTTATATCTGATATAAAAAAATGGCATGTGCCTATCCTATGTACTGTTTCAAGTTGATTTAAATGATCTGATGAATTGATTATGTTTAACTTCTTTTTAATACAAATACACACTTGAACGAGAATTTTATCAGTAAATAGAAAAAGTACTTGCATTCCAATTCTAATGGTACACAAATCATGATTCTGACATGTCTAACTCTCTTATTGCGGTCAATTTTCACATTGGTAAATTCAGCTTGTAAACAGTACTCTGAAACATTGCGGATAAGAACTGTAAAGGCAAAGCTGACTGAGTTTATAACTGGCTAGAGTAAACCATGTGATCCTTGTTGGCTGCATTTCGAAATACCATATGATTCATTCAAAAGCTTTTTATTTCATTTTAACTCTTGCGTGTTAGTTTACTGTGTATGTTAAATATTGTGCGGAATCAGTTATTCTTGATATTACTATCGGTCGTGGAAGAGACAGTGAGGGGATCGATTCATTTGTATTTAATGTAATCATTCTTTTTAATTGCAGTGCTTTAACATTCATTTTAAGGACATTTAGATGAATAGCTCTACTTGATTTACCGTGAATTCATTTAAAGGACATTTGGATTTAAAACATGAACATTCTTATGTAGTGTTGGTACACCAGGACTTTACAGTTATCGTTCTGAATACCTTTTGGAACGTATTCTGATTACTTGGAACTATTGGACTGATAGGACTCTTAGGATTTTTGGGAATTCATTCACAACTTTAAGTTGTCGTTAATTCTTTCACATTGTAATTTAGGAAAATAAATTAATATTTAAAATGATACAAAACTTGTTGGTTATCGCTCTTTCTAGTTACGTAGTTTAAGCCCCAAATGATCGTAACACTATTAAATCTCAGATTTATTATCAGTGTAGTCTCTTCACGAGCATGAATTTGTAAGTCAGTTTCTCGATTCCATACTCTTTAAATTTTTTACTTGAGTATTAAAACGAACCAGTACAGGATTTCAAACTTTTTTTTTATCATATGACTACAGTGTTATTTATTGTGTTATTTATCTTAAATATATCCATATCTTAGTTTGCATGTATGTAACACGGATATTAACACAGCATGACGTTGCAAATGACATCAGAACATCCGGCACGTGAAAGGCGTAACGACCGAGGCATCCCAATGTGTTTCAATGAAATTGCACTACCCAAGTTGGTCAAATAATATCGGTACTATTCCGAAACTCGTGAAATAATTTCAATCTTCTGGCCAACGCTCGCAAATATATAAATTATTCGAGTAGTTTCATAAATTTCATTTCACATAAGTCACTGTAAAGTCCATTGGCTCCGTGCTATTTTACCTATAGGTATATATGTGGCACAAATCCCATTTGATTTGAAGGATTTGTTGTGTACTGGCATAAATCTATCAGTGTTTTTCACATGCGTATGACCAATGTCCGTCACAAAACCTATTTTAACAATACGATTGTTTTCTGCTTCACTATGCATTCTTTCAACGACCATAACACTAATGTACTGGCCATTGGAAGCACTAATGTACGAGGAGGGTGGCAGGTAGCAGGTGGCCGAGTGGTCTGCAGCGCTACCAATCAATGTCATCTCACCTCTGTCCGCGTGTGTTCGAGTCTCAGGCTCGGCCAGTGTGGGCATGTGAGAAAGCTTGCCTGTAGTTTCCCTTGGTTCGGTGGTTCTTACCGCGGTTTTCCCAGGCTCTTCCTCCACCACTTATACTGGCCGCCATGGATAGCATATCATACGCTGAAAAATGGCAGTAAACACAACGACAACAAAAACTAATTTGCTGCCAGCTACTTCTTTGTTGAGTAGGTCACGCCACATATCTTTGGCACATCTAAAGTTTTTCTGTATGAGAATTCATTTGAGATTTTAGTCCACGATTCGTATCCATATAGGGTAGAGGAAATCGAATTTTCCGCCAAATCTTTAGACTTGTTTCTTGATTTTTACCGCCGTCCCTGATGCCTAGAGGCATATATAATTAACTGAGTAAATGTGTGCCTTTTTGGCAAGTTCCTGGATTGGCTTTAAAGTTTTTTGCTAGGATAGCACCAGCGTACTTCCTTTTAGCTACACGGAGTTCGTTCATTTGTTTGTAACTGATACAGTGCAGCTTTTGTCTACATTGTTTCTCAGTCTATACAGTTTTGCAAATTTAGAAACTTTATCAAACAACTTTTGCATAGATTTATGTGAATTGATCATTAAAGTAGTATCACCATCCACCAGTAAGACATATGGAAATTGAATATCTGCGACCCTTAGATCATAGTGGGTTTGTCTTAATTCGTTTATCAAGTCGTCAGTCATTTCCAAAAAAAAAAAAACAATGCAACCCCGGCCTACACCTCGTAGGGGGAAGAAAGACTTCGAGTACTTTCCAACGATACAAGGTAAAGCAGGAATATCGTGGGTGATCTTGATATCTTTCTCGAGATTAATGATGTCCTTGGCTTTTTCAATTTAGTCAGCATAGAGCAATCCTAAGAATATTGTCTAAGCTTCTTTTCGATAATAACAAAAATTCGAAAATATACACTCCTTGAAATCTCATCGACTGAGAAAAAGACGAAGATTTCATCTAATTTGCCAACGTGTCTTGAATCTATAGATTTAAACCAGTGCTACTCCATTTTTCCTGTTATGTAATAATTAGGAACGATATAATTCAGATACCTATTTTGACTCTTTATCAATGACGTTACAACGTGAGCCATTGCGAACAATATTCGTGCCTCCATGCTTTACTATGCCCCTTTTTCATTTGTTTTTTTTATAACTCTGCTGGTCGGAGCCCAGGTCCTGTTTTCTCGCAGTTTTAGAGCACGATATGCAAGCTCCATCACTTCTAGAGTCTCGCAGACTCAAACAAGAACATCAAAAATCATATGTTGAGTTTCACATACTCAACCAAGAAGATTAAACATCGTATGTAGAGTCTCTCAGACTCAAACTAGAACATTAAACACCATACGCAGTCTCTCAGATTCCAACAAGAACATTAAACATCATACGCTGTGTCTCCGACTCAAACAAGAACATTAAACACGATATGTAGAGTCTCTCCGACTCCAACAAGAACGTTAAACATCATATGTCGAGTCTCTCACTCAAACAAGAACAAACATCATACGCAGTCTCTCAGACTCAAACAAGAATATTAAACAACATGCACAGTCTCTCATACTCAAGCAAGAACATTAAAAACCATACGCAGTCTCTTATACTCGAACATTAACAATAAAAATCATACAAAGAGTCTCAAATAATAATAATAATAACAATAATAATACCAGACAGACAGACAGACAGACAAAGAGACAGAGAGAAAGAGATGGTTCCAAAAACAAGCACATGAACTTACAAACAAACATATGTTGAAAATATTAAAGTAAGAAAACATTGCTAAGTCACAAGTCTGTGCTTGCAGTCTAAAAAGGTGTTATTGTGTCCAAGTTCAACAGTCAGTGCATTCCAGGTAGCTGGGCCCTGGTACGCAAAAGAAAAAACTGTCTGTATGACTTGGTTAGGATAGTGGAAATAATGTGAACACTGGTTTCAGAAGATGCGTATAAGTACATTTACAGTATCTTGAAGGGGTGTACACGTGGGGGAGGTCCGAAAGGTATTTTGGACTGGAGGCAGTCAACGAACTGTAGCATAGAGAACATAATTTTTGTTTGGTTCTGATGCGGACCGGTAGCTAGTGGAGGGTACAGAGCTGGGGAGGAGTTCTCATTTTCAGGTACACTAAGGACTAGGCCAATAAATCAGCCCCTCACCCGTGACGCTATTGACTTTCGGGTTAGGGGCTGATATCACATATTCATTAAAAGCTGCAATTATCTGCATCCAATTTTGGCTGCACACATCGGTGTATATTTTATGCACTTACCGGTATTTCTTGCGGCTGTGAAGCTACCATCGGTTGAAAGGTTCTTTTGGTGATATGCACATTACATTTCCGGAGCAAATCTTTTGTTTGGTGACTTACAAATCCACATGGAATAGCACAACCATCTGTCATTTGACCATTTTGAATTTCGCGCTAGATATGGCTGTTAACAATTACCGGTATGTGCCTAAAGTGTACGCAGGTTTGTTCCGGAAACATTTGCATGCAGCAAAGTTGCACATTTTTATGAACAGGTGACATGAGACCCACATATCGTCCATCAGTATGAACACAGATTTGGATGATTGATTTATCGGACTAACTATGGATGATCCGAGCAGCTGTATTTTCAATATTTTAAAGTTTCTGTAGCAGATACTGAGCCGAACCAGACGGAAGAGAATTAAAATAGTAAAGTCTTGGAAGTACTAAAGAACACACAAGTGTTTCAGTGGCATTAACTGGTGCGTATTAGCTCCAGATACGCAAACTTGAGTATGTTCGTGACATGGTGTAATGAGAGAGTACTGTCCAGAGTTACAACAGGTTTCATAATGATCGTGTAAATTTAATATTTGTGTTGCTGATATTTATTGTTTGAGGACCATTTTGGAGACTAGATCTGCACGATTTTCATGTAAGACAACATTGTATATAGTAATGTCGATGAAAAACTGATCTGTTCCGAAGGAGTAATGATAACAATACTTTTTCAAAAGGGACATATCTAAGAACAGATTGGCACCATTTTCATATCATACGGAGTGTTTTAGTTCAAACTCCGTGTCTACTGATTTAAGGGTAGCAATAATAAGATCTTAAAGATAGTTGCCATGTTATTGGTCGTACATCCAATATTTTCATTTAGGACCAGCTCATGACCAAAGATGTTCTCTGTGCCCTGTATGTATACTGTTTTATCTAGATCTATGAAACTTGGGGAGGAGATACAGTTTGATGGGTGCTACACTCTTGTTGTTATCAAATTAGGTCACTCTGAGCTATATTTCACCTTTCGGTGACTGGGTAAATGTTGTGTTTTAAGTTTGTCTCTCAAGCTCTGTTCATTTGTATAACACTCTTATTACAAAATAACACTATGGTGACCTACATTTCACATTTTACTAGCTGTTATACCGCTCAGGTGGCCTAGTGGTTAGAGCGTCCGCCTCGGATGCTAGAGGTCGCGGGTTCGAACCCCGGCCGAGTCATACCAAAGACTTATAAAAACGGTACTAATAGTTGCCTAGCTTGGCGCTCAGCATTAAGAGGTTACTGTTATGAATGGTTGGCCTGGTGTCAGGATAATGTGACTGGGTGGGACATCGTGCTACATGTCTGCGGCAAGATGCCCCAGTGCTAGATATCACTTTAAACTGCCACACTGCAGACATCGTAGCGATATGACTGAAAATTTTTTAAATCTATGTTAAAAATCCAAATCACACACACACTAACTGTTATGTATATCTATATTTTTTTAACTCCTGGTACGTGATTTTATCTAACTTTCGTAATCTTTATTCATGGCTCTAAATTGTACTAATCATCTTTAGTTGGTGGCGTACGTGCATAGGGTCTATTCTAAGATGTTAAAGAACGTAGATTGCGTAGGATCTATAAATAGATGCTCACGTACGTGTGGAAGTTACTAAGAATGAAATTATTAGTAAACATGTTATGAGATTCGGCCTTTTCCCACAGGACATATCGGTCAAGTGGCATCTTGGGATATAAGTTAATTCTCATTGGATAAGTTAGGTTACATGAATAGGTATTTTTGAAATATTAGAATGAGTAGTAAGATCATTCACGTGGGGTATATTGCGTCATTAGTCGCAATAGAAATTAGTGGCAATAGACTTTTGAATGTGTGTATATCAGGAGAGAATTGAGCAATCAGATTCATTCCTATTTTGGAGTCATTCTTATTTCTTCTTTTAAAACAGAACCGAAAAGAATCTGACCAAATTTGCTAAAAAGCATAATGGTATGAAGGGCATTCAAATTCTTACAAATCTTGCCGATCTACCTTTAAACCTGGCAGCAGCTAATAAAAAATAAGAACATTCGAATGTCTTCACAAAAACCGCTGAACAAAATTTGACCAGATTTGAAAGCAGTCATTCTGACATGATGGCTCTCCAATTTATATAGATGGTATTGATCTTCTATCAAATATATCCCTCATTATTAAACATGGAGGGAAACAAAACGCTTGAACGACATATTATCAAAAATGCCACACATAATTTGATCAAATTTGATAGAAAACACTGTGGAATGAAGCCCTTTCGAATTTATACAAAATAGGCCGATTCACCTTCAAATATTACCACCGTTACTTAAAATAGAGACAAGAACATTAAACCGCTTCTCACCAATCGCTATAAAGAAGTTGAGAAAATGTTACAAAAAGGACACTGTCATAAAGAACTATACAAATTATTTATTATGATCAGCGAACAGTTATGGGTCAAGGTCACACGGTGTACAGCAGGGGTGGCCAATAATTTTTGCGAGTGGGGAAAACTCCACGAATTTTGGTCATCACGGGCCGCTCATTATTATTTTATTAACGGATAATGTACAGTGTGCGTTGACAACGTAAATGTGTATAACCATGAGGTCCTCTGAGTGCTGTGTTTTGATAACCATTTGAAGTGTTAGCGATAAGAGACGACGATCCGATTATGTTAGTTTTAATGGAAGAAGATTACAGTGGTTTCTTCATTTGCCGAAGTCATGGCGGGCCGGATAGAAATGTTAGACCGCGGGTCGTATTTTGCCCACCCCTAGTTGACAGCAATGTTGCAATCATGGACGCGATATGAAATCCCATTGCTTGTATTGTTGTTTATTTGCCTGGAAACTTGTACGTTTTACAGTATTACATCGACGCTTATGTTACCTTATGATAGTCATAATTATTATTCGCAATTATTGTAATGTTTTCTGGTGCTGTTTTTACACTTTCTACTGATAGCCTTATCTTTACAACGAACTATTGTTATTAAAAGTCGCCATTCTTCCATTCATTAACGGACTTTGGTACTCTTTATTTTAGACAAATTTAGAAAAAAGTCCCTGATATTACTTTTGCATCAATGTTCTAGTAAAACAGTTTTATCCAGGTAAGCACGACTTAGTTCAAATTTAATTGGTCCTAATGAAAGTCCATCTAATAAAGACAGTTTCATCATCATTTTGGCTTGTAATCAATTTTCTAGTCCGCTGACTTGACAGGAACATTTTTGGTTCTGGTAACGTTAAACAACAATGAAGAGATTTCCCTTGAAGAATAGCCCAGCCTATAATCCTTGAAATTTCAACGTCAGCTTTTAATTCCCCGGCACGAATGTGGAAGGGGTATGTAGTATTACCTTTGTTCGTCCGAAGTTATGTGTCACACTTTGGTTAAGCTGTGCGTTTAGGTCAGTTACTTAAATACAGTTAGCACGAGAGTATGAGATATGTCTCTTGGCAAGAGAATGCAGTTTTACCAAAAGAAGGCCACTGTGACAGAAGATGAATGTTTCAGTGACTTCGGTTTAGTGTAAGTTTCTCGTTGTTAGCCCCAGAGAAAAGCAGCTTGGTATGTAGATATGTCTTGGTGAGTACAATACCATCATATCAAAAGTAGGTCATAGAGATATAAATTTCATACTTCCGTTACTTTAGTAAAATTTTGCGTTGGGTCATTTTCTAGGGCATTGTTCGTCACAGAATTATGGAACATTGTATGTAGATTGAGTTTGTTGAGTACAACACCATATTATAAAAAGTGGGTTAATATGACATTAATTTTATGCTTCAGTGACTTGGGTTCATTATTGTGTTGGGGTCCTTTCTCGTGCATATATTACTGCAGGGTCATACCTAAAGGGGATGTCGGTGCATTCATGTTCTTGGAACCATTTCTGGTTATGTTTGGATGAAACAAAATGTTTGAGTGAACCATTTCTGGTTATGTTTGAATGAGACAAAATGTTTGAGTGAACCATTTCTGGTTATGTTTTGATGAGACACAATGTTTGAGCATAACTTGCAACGTTACAGTAGTCAGATTTACCTGTCATCCAGTTTGATACCTGTGGTTTGAATTAAAATTTTAAAATATATTTATTAAATAAAATTGAATAAATAAATTTAAATAAATATATTTATTAATGAGCTATGTTGTTGCTTCATTATAAACTGAAGGTATCAACAGCGGTATTGAATGCTTTTGGATTTGGTTGGGCCTTTCTGGGGCCTTTCTGGGACCGGATGGAATTGTTTAGAAATGTATATCAGTTCACATTGTCATGAAATCCAACCATTTTCATTATCCCAAAGACAAATTCAGTAGTTTCTTCACTAATATGCATTTTATGGGTAACACTAACCCAAACATTACACCTTCATATAATCGTTGACTTTTTCCGAAGCAACGTAGCAGATAGGTGTTACACTTTATCAGGGTTCCACTTCACAAAGTCGGCGGAACTTTATAGTAATCACATTGTCCGTTCGTCTAACATTCGATTTCCGCAAGAATTGTTGGGTTTTAGCCAAATTTCGTATGCATCTCTATAGTGACGAGGCATTTCGTATGCATCTCTATAGTGACTACGAGGCATTTCATATGCATCTCTATAGTGACTACGAGGACTTAAAGGAGTTTGACTTGCAACGTTCTACGACATCATTTGCAGAGTTGTTCCTCATGACTGACCGTCCTTCTGACCTAGTTTCCACGGAATATCTTTACGAAGGTATGTTGGATTTAAAAAAAAACAACAACAAAAAGCAACAACATCCCCCCCCCAATAAAACTGAAGAAAAACACAAAATGTCATGCAAATTTACGTGGATGAGACCTTGAAATATCCCAGTTACAGCGTTCCGTCTTATCAAATTCATGAGCTGTACCCCATGTTGTCCGTCCACCTGACATTCGTTTACACAACTTTACCAAGGATCGTTAGATTTCCACCAAACCTGGCTTGCCGCTTATCTTGAATAGATATTTAAAGACATCGATTTCCAGCATTCCACGACATTAATAACGGGAATTATACCCCTGATTGCCTATACACCTTACTTTGTTTTCAGCTGCGTAACTTTACCTTGTAGCTTACATTCAGGACAACACGATAACTCAGTTGGTTGAGCATTATACTTGTAATTCAAGGGTAGCCGGTTTGATACACTCCTAGGTCAACTAAGTTCGACTGCCTTGGTGTGTTCTTAGGAAAAGCACTTAGACCCCATTTCCTGGGCATGGATATAAAGAATTACGTCTTGAAAGTGAACACGAACCAACCAGTCATTACATTGATGATACCTTGAATTCATTTTTGATTTTCACCATTCATAACATCATTTAGAGGCAATATGGCACTGTATTTTACTAACATTAGTTTCTTAAGCAGATTGACAAGGATTTTGTAAAACAAATTCAGCATGTACCTTTATTTCGATACGGCTTTGAATTAATTTGATTTCTAGCATTCCACGACATATATAGGGGTTGTGGTCCCACGGTTGTATGTCCTCTTGATGTAGGTTTCGAAATAGTTTACAATGGATTGTTGGATTTCAACCAAATTTGAGAAATTAAAATTAGTTTAGTTTTCAGCATTCCATATTATTTAGAAGAATTATGATCCTAATTGCCTCGCCTCCTAACATGGTTTCTACATCATTTCTTTACCAAGGAATTCCAGCCAGATTTGACCTGCTTCTTTATATTGACGAGGCACTGAAGAAGATGGATTTCAAGTATTCCATATCCTCATTCGGTGCAGCTATGGCCACTGAATGCAGGGTCTTTTAACTTTGTTAATCGACTCAGATTCCTCAGTGTAAGATCATCCTGAGCGAATTATAGTTAGCGGTGCCTTTCCGATGCACCTATCGCAAATAATTTCGCAAGTAATTATAGTTTCTGGTATAAAATTTATGAGATTTTTAACGTTGTTTTTTTTTGGGTTTTTTTTCTTAATCTACGGTTAGTTTGGGGGGGGGGGCAATGTCAAATAGAAGATCTTTGTCCGAGTCAGGATCTCATTCATGTAACTCATTAATTCTGCTTTAAGTTGTCAATCATTCGATACGTTGACATTTTTAAAAATATTTTTCTCTCTCTGTACAAGCTGTGTTACCACCCGCCATACACGGATAATTTAGTTTACTTCAAAAGGACTATTAATGAACACTAATAAAAGAGGAGGAGAAATAAGAATTTCCGACGCTTTTAATCGCAGATCTCCACATGAACAGATAGTCTTTGTGATATGCTTCCTTTGAACCTATTTGTATTTCATACGCATTGCAGAACGCAGAATTACTATCACGACGTGGTGCATTTTCTCGTTATACCACTAGGGGATTCTTTGTTGTAGGATTTACAGGACTGAAAAGAAAAGAATATTTCATCAGAGAGTTGACATATTCCTCTTGACAAAATCTTCACACACTTGATGATACTATGTATCTGTTTGTTGACTGTTTATTGATTAACCTATTTTATTTAGCTCCATCGAACGAGAAAAGGCCGTCACAGTGGGCAATGATATAGTTTGTGATTAAAGGCTGCATGTCTTCTGAATTGGATCCAGACTCACAAAAGCGTTGCAAATCATATGTTTATTAAACATTAGAACCCGTCGAAAGGTTTTTGTTACCTGTATCACCTGTGCAGATCAAATAAACCGCCTCTTACAAGTTGTATGAAAATATCTCTTGATTACAATCATTATGTTCCGTAATTTATTTTTATTCTTAGTGGCTTCGGGAACATAATTTACAACTACTGCCAGTACTATATGATTACAGTTAGTCGACGATTTTCTCCAGAGAAAGAAAAGGTCCTCCTTGAGCCAAATATTCATATTTTGCCGCGTACCTCCCCCCCACCCCGGCACCCACCAAAAACCGTTTTAAAACATCCCAGAGCAAGCAAATGAAATTAAAAGAAAACTCAGGCAAAAACAAAACACACACACGTCCATTTTTGGTAAGGTTAACAAAGACTGGGATCCGATACAAAGGTTGAAGCTCGTTTTTTAGAGATTCATTTTTACCAGCGGCCATGTAGATATGAGAACCAACGACTACTGTTGTTGTTGACAGTGTTGTTGTTGTTGTATACGCATTTTTACTTGCATATTATTATCGGCCATTTCCATCCGTTTGTTCTTCAGTCCATAAGTCCTCAGTTGCGTCCGTGCCTATGTCGTCATGTTATATTTGTAACCTGAACTCCATCAATACCGATGGAGCGAGAATGATCATATTTGATACGATATTTGAAGAGAATCAGTAGAGGACAGCAAAGGTTTCGTCGGTTCCTGGATGCATCCGATGGAAAAGGGGGTGGGGTCGAGGGACGTTTTTTCATCGATAATATGGATTCCGTGTGACACGAACACCATCTGCACCACTTGATGTATAGTAATTAAAATATGTTATGATATTTGAAGAGAACGATTAAATGACAAAATCGGTTTTGAATCCTGAGTACAGCTATGGGGTTGGAGCTACAGCAGTAGTGCATAAATAACAAAAAGTGTTGATGTTTCTGATGGCTTCCATCTTTAATTCACCTTGAAACACGATTTTGAACAATAAAAAGCAGAAAAGGGCATCAAAAGACATTGCCATTGTTTAGATTCGCATCAGGAGAGCAGGTTTCAAACCTCAACCCCTATGGACCCCTCAGCTATGAGCTCATGAGCTCGTGCACCTCACTGAGTACAAAATGGTACGGAAAACATGCCTTCGGGTTCTGGACAGGGCATGCGCATTTGTATGGATTTCTTTTGGAAGAGAATTTTCTCATTCCAGTAACGATAAGTACGGGTTTTATGGCATTTCGGAATATATACACATATCTAACAACACAATTTACAGTGTATCTGTGAGAGCTGATTTGCCTTATTACTGAATGGATTAACTATTTACCTTAGGAACTAAGGAAAAACAATTATTACTTTCCGAAGGAAAATAAATCTCTCTCTCTCTCTCTCTCTCTCTCTCTCTCTCTCTCTCTCTCTCTCTCTCTCGGGAGGTCGGGGGTTCGAACCCCGGTCGGGTCATACCAGAGGCTTTAAAAAATGGTACTAACAGCTGCCTCGCTTTGCGCTCAGCATTAAGAGGTTAGTGTTAGGACTGATCGGCCTGGTGTCAAGATAATGTGATTGGGTGGGACATCATGCCACATGTCTGCGGCATGATGTCCCAGTGCTAGACATCACTATAAACTGCCACACTGTAGACATCGTAGCGATATGACTGAAAAATTGTTAAAGCTACGTTAAAAATCTAAATCACACACACACACACACACACACACACACACACACACTCTCTCTCTCTCTCTCTCTCAGTAATTCGGGTCTGATTTCTATGTGTATCTAGAGGATCTTCACGTGAATGAAACAAATCAATGTTGAATAAAGTTACCAATTAAGGAAGCTGTTAATTTGATGTCTGCGTCAACATCCCGAGATATGTTGTTTCACACGAGTTAAAGTTGTCCCGACGTGCCATTCAAGTATACCAGCTTCAATGGCTACGAAGTTGCCACTGAAAAAAGTCACCTTCCCTTTAATCAGGTATTACAGGTCCCAACGCTTTGATGTTAAAGGAGCCACAAATAACATAGACACAACAGACCCTTATCTACAGCATCTTACTTGACGGAGAACTGTTGGTTCGTTCTTTAGCTTGCCTTTCTGGCGACCACAAGGGTGCGAGTTCGAATCTTGTGTTCTGTGCAGGCAATTTATTCCAGCTTCCTCCGCATGATACGACTTTTCAATGTTGTGTGTTTGTGTGCAATCATATTTCCTTGAAGTATTTTGAACCAGCATTAGTCCTGTTAATCACCCTAATTTATCTTTTATTTTTTAATTACCCTTTATATATGCTATTTATATCCCCCATTGTTCGGGAACCGTCGTATATTTTCACTGTATCATCGTTGCGCTTTTGTACTTTTATCGCTCATTGGTAATAAACCTTTATGATAATACTTTTTTATCATATAGCCTTTTTTGTGGCTGTATATAGCCTTACATACTGATGCGCCGTAAAATCCACAATTAATCAATGAATCCATGTTGCTATGCCCTAAACACCAAAACAAACCAACTGTTTACTAAATTTAC
Source organism: Megalonaias nervosa (assembly GCA_016617855.1). Lineage (NCBI taxonomy): Eukaryota > Metazoa > Mollusca > Bivalvia > Unionida > Unionidae > Megalonaias > Megalonaias nervosa. The sequence goes on along the minus strand of JAECUM010015953.1, from coordinate 37,911 downwards.
ATTTAAAATGAACGGTAATAAAAATAGATTTGTAGACACCTGACTATGATTCTTTCTTTCGTTTTCCTTCTTTTTATTTTTGGACCAGGTACCTTTGTCCGACTAGAATCTACAGTTGAATGTCGATTAACCAAACTGATAATGTAACAAAAATATGGCCGGGTGAGCAAGTATCCATTCAGATGAAAATTTAAAATAGCAGCAAGAATAAGAAATTTTTTTTTAAGATAAAGTAAAAACAGCAACAGAAGAAGTAACAACAGCAACCGTGACAACAGCAGTTGTAGCATGACCAGCGTCGGCGAGGGGAAAAAATAAAAACACAACAACAAGCGTAACAACGCTGATTTGAAGGAGACTCGATGCGCATGCGTTAAAAATCTCGAGAGTATGCAACTGGATAATTAAGGTAGTATGTTACCAAATGTATAAAGTACTTTATATAAAAAATAAACTTATTTACGATTAATACAAGATGTCAGTCTCGCTGCATAACGTATCCTTGTTCACATTTAACAATACATTCACTGTTGCATTCTGTCTTTCAGTTAAGATTAGAAACACGAGTTGAATTACAATAAGCAACGACACAATTAGCCTTTCATCAAATAAGTCGGTACAAAAGGATTCATCAAGAATAACATTGTCAAACAGTTCCTTTGATCTTTCACAAAATGAAGTGAAGTAATATAGGCCATTCATATTCATCAGGACTCGCAACAAATTTTGATTTGCATGAAGCATCGGCATCTTTACTTTATCTTATTGAAACATGGACAAGATTAATTTAAAACTCACAAATAAATTGCTGAAGGAAATAATGAAAGAAGAGTGAATCACGAAGTATCGAGGATACTTGTAAGTCTTCAACAACTCGGCACACGTAAAATGTATAGATTGTGGTATATGAGTCATACAATGGGCTAGACCAGAGGTATATACATATATCTGTAGTATGTTACACTTCGGCAGTTGACAGTCTTGAAGGACTGAACTCGAAAAGTCATATCAGGTAAGTTTCTTCCTCTTTTTCAAGAAAATGTCTTAAGAGAATATCTTTGTGTGAAATGCGGTGATCTCCGCCGTGCAACACAAACTCTCATATTCTGTCGCTGTCATGAGCCGACTAACTGATTCAACGATAATCTAAAGCGTGCTTACAATCAATGATTGAAATAACTTGAAAAATACTTTTCAGATTGTTTGGGATTGTTATTGCGTCAAGTGATGTAGGATGGGACCAATGATGACCATTTTTATCAGTTTTATGGTACAATCTGCACCAGTAACACCGAATTGGGCTCTAGTTCGGATTCAGTCGGACGCTTTCTGCTTGATTTGGATACGCCGCCTTTTCTAGATATGTCCGATGCAAATTCTCTAGCACAGCGAAGAAAGTTGAAACAGGTCGAATGCATGAAGCTGCACATTATCGTACTACCCAATTATCGGCCCAATATAGTACCACGACGTTTCGATTAAGTGGATTGTAATTCGTGGATGGCATAGTGGCAATAACGTGATGCATATGGTAGCTCTCAATCGCCCGATTAGATCAAGCTACAGGTGTTTTATAGTTAAAATCCCGAACAGGTAGCACGCATACAAAGACACAATTTAAAAACAAGATCACTTTTATCTTCTCGCCCTGTGCTTTCCCTTTGAATTCGTTGCGCTCGGTGGGTGCAGTCCGTTGCCTGTAATCCATTTACGAGTGGATCATATCTAATTCATAGATTTCATTGATATTTCTCATCTATAAGTTTACATATACACTGTCTGCCCCTATTAGCATACTGTGAATGACAAATTATATCATGTGTGCAAGGGCACCCTATGGTTTTTATCAGAATCAAAAATAGTTGGTCAGCATTATATTTCTCTCTGCAACATTGCAACACGTTTATTCTTGTTTATTCTTCGTTTTCTTTATAGAAGTCAATAACAGCAGCACCATCACCGTTGCTACTACTGATACAACTACCACGATTATTACCAGCAGCAAACCACCAGTAACACTACAGGTTATCCTCCTACTTCCGCTACCAAACACATGTCATCACTACGCCAATGTTTTCATTACTACTGCTGCATCTGGTAGCTACTTCAACAACATCAGCTTCAACAACTACATCCACTATTACTACTACTGTTGCTACTACTTCTACTACTACCACCAATACCAACACCGCACCACAGCTGCTTCTACCATTACAGCTACCACTTCTACTAACACAATACCAACACCGCACCACAGCTGCTTCTACCATTACAGCTACTGCTACTACTAATACTACTACTACCATCACCACAACCACTAGCTTTACCAAGATTACTACTACTACTGCTGCTATTACTACTATCACTACTACTGCTGCTGCTACTAAGTGTACAGTTTATACTTGCCAGAAATTTGGATTTTACTATCGTATGACGTGCCAAGATTTTAATTCAGTTAGTAGTACTCGAAAAGTAAGATAGGTGGAATTTATCTTAGAATAATGAGGAACAAAGGCAGGAGGGGCATATTTTGTGTGTGTGTGCAGATCTTGGCATGCAAACACTACACTATTACATGTATAATTAATTTCTTTTCATGCCAGAAAGAAAATTTTTTGGTTCAAAAAGTGAACAAAAAATATTATTTGAATTTATAAAGTAGGGCAGTGTAATTTGCAGAAAAGAACTGTATGAATGCCAGCCTGTAATATATCAACACTCCAGACGGTGAAGGTCGCACTCTCAAATCACTTGCCAATTTTTATTATTACAGAGTGAGCGAAGAACGATTCTCTGCTGTTTACAAATGTGGTTTACTGTTAGAAAATTTGACTTATTTAAAGCGAGTTCATACTGTCAAACGTATATACGCGGCCCAGCCTGAGTAAATATCGCGTTATCATAGTAATTTCTATTCGGATTTGAGGCAAAACATTTTACTTTGTTTTTATTGTGAAGTATGTCTTGGTAAACAGTATTTTCCTGCGGGCCAATTTATACCAATCATTTGATTTACTTAACACAAACTTTTATGCGGAGAGAGACAGAGACAGAGATAGAGAGATAGCTACAGAAACTCTACTATATCCATCATGTCAGAAAGATTTATCGAATACTCTTGGAAGTTATACGTGCCATTGTTACGATGTATGCGGGGTGGTCGAGAAACCGTCATTAATAATTTATTATACCTTTGTTAATTTATAATTATAGGTTATCAGCTAGCAGATCTTCAATGATATCATTTTACAAAAAGGTAGATTTTTTTATCTCACAAGTTTTAGATGAGTGGATTATATATCATGCTGGTCTGACCATAGCCAGACTACACCGGTCGATATCTGTTCTTTTCCATTCCCTCAGACTACACCCATCACTATCTGTTCTTCTTCAGTCCCTCAAACTACAACCATCACTATCTGCTCTTCTCCAGACTGCTCTGGTGGCCTAGTGGTTAGAGCGTCCGCCTCGGATGCGAGATGTCGCGGGTTCGAACCCGACCGTGTCATACCAAAGACTTATAAAAATGGTACTAACAGCTGCCTCTCTAGGCGCTCAGCATTAAGAGGTTAGTGTTAGGACTGGTCGGCTTGGTGTCAGGATAATGTGACTGGGTGGGACATGATGCTACATGTCTGCGCATGATGCCCCATTGTTAGATATCGCTATAAACTGAGACACTGCAGAGATCGTAGCGATACGACTGAAAAATTGTTAAATCTACGTTAAAAATCCAAATCACACACACACAAACAGACACACTGTTTTTCTCCATTCCCTCAGACTACACCCGTCACTATCTGTTCTTCTCAATTCCCTCAGACTACACCCATCACTATCTGTTTTCCGCCATTCAGTAGACATCTGATGGTGTTGCACTTCTTTAATTAATCTGGTCGCACTTCTGCTGCAATCCTGTGCGTGCAAACGTAATAGTGATCAGAGAATAAACTGGAAGTACTATATGCCAATATGTCTTTACTTCACAATTTTAAAACAAACACACAGAAAAGAATTCTTATTTTTTTAAATTTTAAATTAAATACTGCTATTATACTGCATAGTACGCAAGGAAGTCAGAGAAATGTCGCCTAATGTACTAACATTTTTCTGCGTGAGTGTGTTTGTGATGCATATGTGTGTGTCATTGTATGAAATGCAAAGTATTTGTATTGGTTTATTTTATGACCCTTTTATTAGTTTTACGTAAGATGCAATATTTATCGGTTTTGTATTTACTGTAAATATGTTGTGTCCTACAAGTAAGAACTGCCAAGCGTTAGACGTTTATCATCATTAAGGATATAATAATTAATAAATACATTTTCAGCATTGTTTGGTCTTCATTTTAGAATGTTTTAATTTTGGTAATATTATTGTTATTTTTATATATTTCCACCGTGTAACTGTAATTATAAAATATTTTTTAACTCAGAGCATGGCTTATACACGGTGAGTTTAATTTATTTTTATTTTTACATTCCTATTAAATGCAAATACTGTGTGTGTGTTTGTGCATGAGAGAGAGAGAGAGAGAGAGAGAGAGAGAGAGAGAGAGAGAGAGAGAGAGACAGAGAGAGAGAACACATAAAAAAGGGACCCTGAGCGGCTGAGTGGACTGATGGCCTCACCATTACAGATCACTCACAACTCAACTCTCTCCGTGTGTTTTCGAGTCTCGGTTCGACCAACAAGCCAATCACGAGCAGAAAAATCGCGTTAAACCTAACAAAATCCAACCTTAATTAAAAAACATAAACAACTTTAATCAGCTTTAGGTTATTAAGACATGTAAATTTCTTAATAGAGAATGTTGACAACAAACAAACATCGATTTCAATCTTGATTACATGCGTTTAAAAGAATGGTGTGTATTTTGGTATGCAAATTACTTGTGGTCAAGGTTAAAAATAAGCATACGTTTTCCTTTTCATTTGACATAAATGAAATGGAACAGTGTTAAAACTACAAGTATACAAGATTGATGGTAATTGTATGCTATTTTTGAACCACGTAAACGAGAATAATAACTTTATCGCTTGAATCTGAAATGCTAATTTGCTCAAAGTGTGATAAAGCACGTATATGAAGTCATTTAGCATTAATTGCTGCAAATTAAAGAAACATGAAGTTTATACATAAAGAAAAGAAACTAGTTTCATTTTATAATGAATGCATTTTGTTTCTAATGTGCAGTTTATACAATACTGACATTCTAAATGAGTTGCAACTTATTTGTCATTGGTATGTGCGCCTGATTTGATTGGACTGTTGCACAGAACTCAATTCCAATTATTTTACCAAAGGAAAAAAAAAAATAAAAAAAACAGGATATATATATATATATATATATATATATATATATATATATATATATATATATATATATATATATATATAACCTTATGTACTAAAGTGTTGTTTCTGAATGAATTTAGATGGAAAGAAGTTGTAAAATGACATCTGTTTCTTTCCTTCTCGAGGATGAAATATTTGAGACACGCCAGATCTACTGCTGCCAACTTAACACGTACATCGCTCTTTCTTATCACAAATATTACTTTCTGTGCCCTTTAAGGATATGGTACCGACCCTAAATTTGGGAACACAGTTACATAAACATATGACCTGTGTTGTAGTGTCTTACAGCACCAACAAACAAACCAGACTTTTGTCATGGGCACATAGTAAATGGCAGTGTTCTCTTTTCTAGCTATTTGAAACATCTTTCTCTTCCGGTGTTAGTAATATACAGCCGACTGATTTTAGACTGGTATAAACAACCTGATTTAAAACACAAGTTGAGTAATTAATGATTGAAAGAATGAACTGACCATTAGTACTCAGTGGCGGATTTAGACATTGTCGGAACTGGTGTAAGTAGCCGTTCAGGCATCCATGCCCACCCCTCTCTCAGTAACATTAGATCTTAGATGCGCTTTTGAATGTATCATGCCTCGACTACATTCATATTTTCATTAGATCATAATGTTTCTGAACCAGTGGTGTTCAGTTGACGACTTATTCTCCTGAATTAGGCAATATCTTGATCAATTTTACTTTATGAAGATCAAGGGCTTGTACTGTGGAGCAGTCATTACAAATACCAGCGAAGGATTCATCCACATTTAGTGCGATATTGAAGGGCCTATCCCCATTCACTGTGTTATATGCTGTCATACACTGTTCTGCTGTAAGATTACGGTTTTTACTTGTTTGGATCTGAAATGTGTTGCTAGCTGTTAGTCAACAGAAACTCCTAGCAAAAGAATGGTTTCAGCTGGAACTTTTTGTCCTTTTTCCGCCTGGCTGATAGTTCGAGGCTAGACTTATCGCAGATTTGACTTTACGTCCAGAAAACTTTGTTCCACCCACTTAAAAGTTGATAACGTGCAGCACCTTCAGTAGTTACTATCTTTCCTCCATGTCGATTTGTGCCACCTGCAGATGCAAGACACCCCATGCGCTGCTTGTTCGTGTTGCATTTCAGGTGTTAAAATATTGTTCAGATATTTTATTCTGAAGTATAAATTTGTACAGAGTTTGTAACATTAAGCATTGATGCACGTGTTTAATGTGATTACAGTAAGCATTGATGCACGTGTTCAATGTGATTACAGTAAGCATTGATGCACGTGTTCAATGTTATTACAGTAAGCATTGATGCACGTGTTCAATGTGATTATAAAGAGCCATACTACTGTGATTTCTTGGTTGGTTGGCTGATTGTGGATTTTACGGGATGAGCAGCACTGTATGGGGATATAGCGCCACAAAAAGGGTTATATGATGGAGAATTATGTATCAAAAATGTTTACTACCAAAGAGGGATAAACGTACAAAACCAGTACGACGAGATGGCGAAGATAATATACGAAGGTTCCCGATCAACGAGGAATGTAAATGGTGTGTATCAAGGGTAATTAGATAAATACAAGATAAATTAGGGTGATTAACATTACATATGTAAAAATTTAATAAATACTTGAATGAAATAGGTTGCACACAAATTATCTTTTAGAATAGATGTTAACTTCCTTTAAGAAATTTAAATACAAGAAACGTTTGCAGTATCAAAAAGTTATTTCATGTGCTGAACATTGTAGGAAAGAGTGTATAGGTTGGAAATCGAAACAGTCTATCGGATAGTGTTTCACGGTGAAGGATTCATTGGAAAAACGCACGCAAGTGGGTCTTCGCCCTTTAATATATAGGAGTGGGGTATACAAGTATGACCAATTATAATTCTTGCAATGATTACATCGTCCCTGTGGATGGTTCTGTTGGAAGGAGGCCATTCGCCTAAGGTAGGCTGAGCCCATGGAGCTTGTTATTGACAGCACCATTCCACGATGCCTGTCACTTGCTAAATAAGGATTTTTGTTATACCAAGTTTAAAGACATTGTATGGAATTTTTAAATCAGATGTTTGTAGAGACAATGCTAATTTAGCAGCGCGGTCTGCTTTTTCATTGCCTTTAATACTGACATGGCTGGTAACCAACATTGCACCATATTGTGAGAGGTACAAAACTCGGTGTGACTGACGAGAATATTGGTCATTAATGGGTTTTTCCGACTTCCTACTGTATAGTCCCATGTACGGATAGCGCATCGGAGATGATGATGAGTTTAAAATATGTTTGGTCTCGATCTATGTCAGGGCGGAGTTTATTTTCCTGATTTCGGCTGAAAATATCGACGCACAATCTGGCAGGCAAAGTTTTGTGGTGAGAGTTCTATTAATGAAGGCTGCAGTAGCCTTTCCGCCATTCTTTGAGCAATCAGTGTAAATTCTTGTGTTGTTCTTAAATATGGAGAGAAGTTTCTTATAAGAGTTATGAAAAACTGAAGGATTTTTCTCGGGTAGTTTCTTTCCTTTGATGCAGCGTAAAACGTTATTTGGATTGTTTTTGAAACCCGGAAGGTGTCACTGAAACGAGCTCCTTGTGGATTTTTAAGAGGTCAATTTTTTTACTGTCAAGGCCGGAAGGTATTATAATGCCAAAGGTAGAAATGATACATGGTTTTGTTTGGTATAATGTATTGCATTTGGGTTGGAAAACGGACTCAAAAGCAGGATTTAAAGGGTTGGATCTTAATTTTATGGCATATTGGAGAGATAATGTTTCTCTGTGATGAGATAGAGGTGGCTCATTCACTTCAGCCAAAAGGCTTTCTCATGGAGATGTTCTAAACGCTCCCAAAGCATTAGTATAACTTGATTGTGAATTGGGTCAACCGTCGTTCAGTAGGACTTTCTGGCTAAATTTAGAGTTCGCTCGCACCTGTGTCTGTAGTTCGGTTAGTCGTCTTGCGAAGTAGTAGCAGGGAGCGTATGATGCAGTGAAACAGACTATTATAGAGACGGTGCATTATTGGAGAAAAAGTATGGAGATTCCTAACCTGGTACCCTGGTCTCTTGTGACGCCTACATACGAGGCCAGGCACGCACTTTGAATGGCCGATACCGATGGACCACTAACGGTAGGACACAATCGATCAAATTTTCATTTAAATAAAGTATCTCAAACACAATTAAAGCACAACCATACAATTGTGCATCATCTCACACAATCATACATAATGGCTGAAGATGACAGTACTGCATAGTGACACTTTTAAATGAAGTTGTGACTAATACAACGAAGAAGCTGGTGGCGAAGCAGCTGAGAATAACTGATTTATTGTTATTTCTTTATTGCCAACGCATTTCTGTATTCGCCAACTTTAATTTCTCCATCGGTATCGGCAATTCAACTGTGCGTGCCTGGCCTCGTGCAAAGCGTCACACGAGGTTAGGGTACCATGAAATTCCATATCTTCGCAAAGATGGAGGATGCCAGTTAACTGCAGTCTCACGAGTACCGGAAGTGTGACGCAGGTGTCAACGAAAATGTGCTTGGCTGCCAAGAAGTGTTATGTATTGAGCTACTTACAAGCTAGTTGACGCTCGTACGTATGGAAGACATACGTTTTGTTTATCAAATGACATTGTTAATGCAACGTTCCTATACCTCTCTTACAACATCTCTTAATTAAATTAAAAAGTGTAAAGCCGTAAAGTAGGAGGCGTCGGAATCTAGTTCAAGGTAGATTAAACGCAGCAGTTGTTTCACTAACTATTACTGGGAAATAGAATTCCCAGATGGTTAAATGACAAATATTTCTTAAACTGTGTAATAATTCCATTATTTAACGTTGGGTAAAGTGTTGTGCTCTCGAAAGCTCGAAAACAGAAATTACGCCATTTGTTTGAAGAATTTCATATGAAATTAATACCAACTAAAGTTTACTATATCTAAAACGAATTCGTTATAGAATTTCAAATATCGTGTGGAGTACCATTTTTGAAAGTACTCGTTGATACTATAATTTGACTGAATCGGTAAACTTCCGTTGTTTCTGAAATGGAATATATAACACTTTAGTAATAATAAATACAACCCTTCTTCAGTAACATTACGTATTGAATGTTTCATCACAGTTTTTATAAGCCTGTCTTTTGTGGGTTTATGTGACTGCAATTGCAAAAATATATCATAATGTCTTGGTGACGGATGTACATTAATTCAAAGTTGTCCTTAATTATTATTCATTCTTCAATCGTTCAGTGAGAATTGTCTAGTCATGTGTACTCAGAATAGAAAACACATCTGCATGCTGTCCGTGTAGAGTGTCGCTAAAAGAAAACATACATTTTGTGTGAGTTTTCTGACAAGTAAGAATTGTCTTCTCTTTTTGTAAATACTTTATTAGGTAATCCTAAACATGCTGTTGATAATTTAGTAAAGAAAAGCCGTTTCCATATCATTAAAGAGAAATGCTTCGCTTAAGTCAGATTTATACACATACATACACACACGGGATTCTTGAAATTATGAGATTTGTTATGCAACGACATCGGACGGATCCTTGACGACGTTTAGCAAGAAATGTGGGTCACTACAACCACATTTCCTTGGGTACTGACAAGAGTGATAAAGTGAATGCACTTATCAAGTTCATGATCGTACATTTAACGGTGTCTGGAAAAATGCTACACGTAAATGTAGAGAATGACTGCAGCATGACATTTGCATGCATATCGCTTGTAAGTATCTTTTGCCTGCGTGGATTTCAATTGCGAATGCACCCTTCACATTTCATGACTTTATATGCTAAATGGTCTGTGCTCACGTGACCTTGTAAAGTAGGTCTTTGTGAACTACTTTCGCCAATAGTTAGTAATACTTTTAAAGAAGAACGTACTATTTAGTGATATTTCGATCATTTGAAATTTGGGACATGCCACAGACTACAGACCGATCTACCAACGCACTTAAGAGTTTTTGAAGTACTTTCTCACATTATGAATGTTGGATATATCTACCTTTCATTTGTTTGACAACTCTTTTTTGTGTGCTCAAGTATCGCCCTTACTTTTATCTGCCAACATGCATAATGAAAATTTCCAGACTTATTTTCGAGTCTGTGTCTAATCCAGTCAAACCTGTAAAGTGTCCGATGTATCTGTATAATCACTATAAAATCATATCTGACTTTAGAAGGATGCCAAAAAGCAGAAAAGATCAATTATTTAAAACAAATTATTATCTCCTTTTAGATCACACATTTTGTTCTAAAGCTGTTATTTTGCACGATTCAGTCGGTCATCGCACCCTCTTATCTCTGCGAGCACAGGAAACGGCATGGGGAGATTATATCATTTATTAAAAAAGATGTACACGTTTCTCTTCCATCGTGCATGCTGGGTATACCATTCTCCTATTATTGCCAACCTTTCTTTCGTTTAAAACTGAGAAAGACAGTCTAATGTTGTCGGACGCACTGTTCCGTTTACATCGTACGTGTCGGGTAAACTAGTTATCTTTGTTGTATATTGCGAAAAATATATTCTATGTTCGATATCAGTTGTTTTGTTTTGCAATGGATGCCAGAAGTTATGTGATCATGGATATATTGCAAATGGGGGATATCTTGGAAAGGAACATATTAGATATTATAAAAAAAACAAAAAAAAAAAAAATACTGTTACGACTCTATAGTCTTAATCTAGGTAATAGAAAAGAGCGAAAGCCGACAATTTAAAAACAACAAAAACAAATTTAAATAAAAATTCAGCAAATACTTTATTTCCCTTGAAAGTGGAAATTTAAAAACAACTTATAGCATTGTGAATTAAACCCAGATAGTCATAAAATTTCTATTACAATTCCAAATGTTTGAAGTTCCAATTAAATTTCAGTGGTATTCCAGATAAATGCCAGTATTGAATGTGCTGATATGCCTTTGGTCTCGAATATTCTGATGTGCCACTATCCTGGATTGTGATGATGTGCTAACAGTCTTTTGATGTATCACATCAATTTAATCCAACATGTCCGTGTCTGAATTCATTGTAATTCCAAATTAATGTTTCTGCCCAGTAATATTATTGAGCACTTTGTAATTCCGGTGAATAACAATTTCAGTAAATTAATCCACCCAAAAATCAAAAACTGAACACAACAATAAGATTGATTCTGCTTGAGATGTTAAGGCAAGAATGAGTCTATTTTTCAAGTAAACAAGATTATATACCCCTCTACATGACCTAGGTCGCAATTACAATTTTCTGGAGATAAGCTGTTACTTAGTGGAATTTTCCATTCTAGAAGATTCTAAGGTCAGAATCAAGACTGTATCTTCTAACTCGAATTCAGGTAAACATGTTTACATTAATAATGATCTGAATATTTAATCAACACTAAGAGAGAAATATTAGCTATGTTTTATATTGTTTACAAAATAAATGTTACTGGTCAGGTACACTATGAACTTCATTGGGGAGAAAGTCAAGCACAAAATACAGATTTATGTAACATATAGTCATTAAGAAAAGCCAACAAATAATACAAATTAAATATAAATAACACAACAAAAACACCAACCTTTTTATGTCTAACATGCTAATAATAGATACATAGAGATATATCACACGTGCTTCCATTGTACGACACTTTTCAAAATGAACATTTCAGATTTTCATCTTTCATACTTATAAAATCCTGGATTAAACGACATGAAGCAATATATTCTATGACTGTGCTATCAAGGCCCCGAAAGATAATACACAGACGGACAGACAGATAGAGACTGACAGACATATAGACTTGCAGATTGCCTGATAAATATACATACACTTATACATATACATCGGTGTGTAGGTAGATTGCATGGAAATTTGCTGGTTTAAAATTGCTCTTTAATGTGTCTCTTGTAGAAGAATATAAAGAAAATGTAAGATTAAATTTTTAAGAAATAATCTCATTACAGATTCATCAAACGTTCTTTGATCATACAGCTTTGTCGCATACACAAACGATTTTTGTCTCCATATGTCACACCTTTCACATTACAGACAGCCAACGCTTTGATGATCGGCTATCCAATCAAACTCAATTTTAAATGAAAGGAAATGAAAGAAAACAAAAATGCCGTCAGGCACGCATAAAGTAAATCAAAGGAAACAACAATAATAAATTCAGAACCTTCGCGTAAAAAAATTTAACTACAAAATCAAAAAGAGATTAGTTGAATGAAACTGTCTTCAGTTTGTCTTTATTGTCTCTCAAATTCAGTTCACTTTCATAGGATGACAGTTGCACTTCCATGTTCAGTTCTTTTATAGGATGACGGTCGGCGGGAGGTCGGGGGTTTTGAAGCCCATCCGAGTCATATCAAAGACATAAAAATGGTAATAGCAGCTTCCTCACTTGGCGCTCAGCATTAAGAGGTTAGTGTTAGGACTGGTCACCCTGGTGTCAGGATAAATGTGACCAGATGGAACGTGATGCTACACGTCTGCGGCATGATGCCCCAGTGCTAGACATCACTATAAACTGCCGCACTGCAGACCTCGTAGCAATATGACTGTAAAATTGTTAAAGCAACATTTAATAATCCAACTCACACACACACACAGACACACATTTTCATAGGATGACGGTTTTATTTTGCTGAACCTGTAGGATGTTATGGCACAGATGCCTAAGCATTTACATTTATTGAATGCAGTTGTCAAAGTGAATCAGATTTATAAAAATATTTGTTTGTGCTATTCACTCCAAATAGTGACACTCCACTATCTAAAACAGTTTACACCTTTCAACAGTTACGTTCTTATCGCAAAGTACAGTAATTCTTTGCACGTATAGGATTGATTCCCTTTTTATGCGGGGGTGGGGTGCGGATATATTTTGCTTTAGGGGTAGGGTGCTGTTGGTTGCAAAGTATGTATTAAATGTATATTTCCATTATTTCTCTCCCGCATGTAGTAATTTAATATTCGAACTTAAATTTGAAAAATATTGAATCTGGATTTATTATCCTTAAACGTTTTAGCCTTCTGCCTAAAACTTCGACCTAATGAACCATCCGTTATCTACTTACGAGAACAATACGTTTTTATCTTTTCTAGATTGATATTCAGTGGTAGGCGTGAATAATGCCTTTGTCTGAACTGATGAGCACAGTTTCTTAATGTTAGGTTTTCTTAAAGAGTTTAGAAAATTTAACATATATTTTATGAATCGTTCACCATGTTTTAGTGCGTGATAAAATAGAAGTGTTACAACATTCACCGTGCTTTAGTGCGTGATAAAATAGAAGTGTTACAACGTTCACCATGTTTTAGTGCGTGATAAAATAAAGATTTTACAACGTTCACCATGTGTTAATGCGTGATAAAATAAAGGTCTTACAAGGTTCACCATGTTTTAATGCGTGATAAAAAAAAAGTCTTACAATGTTCACCATGTATTAATGCGTGATAAAATAAAGGTGTTACAACGTTCACTATGTTTCAGTGCGTGATAAAGGTGTTACAACGTTCATCATGTGTTAATGCATGATATAATAAAGGTGTTACAACATTCACCATGTTCTAATGCGTGATAATATAAAGGTGTTACAACGTTCACCACTTGATACAATCAAGTTGTTACAGCACTTGCCAGGTGAATGCTAATCTTAGATATAATTTTAACCGCAGCATAGATTATTTCCGACTTCGATAACATTGGATAGTGTTTAATCTTTAAGGTGACTTTGTTTTGGTTTGTTTTTCTTTGGGGGTGGATGGAGACTGGGGGAAGGGGGGCGTTGTAAAAAGATTGATACATATGAACTGTTCCAAAAAATATTATCCCTGTTGGTTATCATGCAATTATCCAATGACTGCCGTGGCCAACTGTATCATAGTTCTGTTACATTTTGCTATTGATATTTTTACATCTTGGTTTTAATTGCACTTTTAACACATTATTTGCTGCATCATGCCGAGGAATGAGAGCTAAACGCATTTATCAAGGTCACACTGAGGGAGATGACCCTTAAACCATCGACCATCGAATTACAAGCCCGACACTCGGCCAGCTGAGCTACCGCGGTTCCTTTATCCCTCGGTTGTTATGGTATGGATATTTGTTTCACCTTAGTGAATTAGCATTGCCTCTGTGGTTGCTAAAATGTCAGACTTGAAAGGTGTGGATCATCACCAAGTAAGATCAAAACAAAATCCTGGCAGACATTTCAAAGTATAATTTCATCAATCGAAAAAAGTCAGAATATAATAAATCAACTTGCAAATATCATGTCTAGGATTAATTAAATCTACATTTCTCCCCTACACAATAGAGTTAAAGCTAACATGGCAGCTGCTTTCCAATTTTCTCATTGTTAAATTTGTTTCTTCAATTTTGAGTCAACCTGGTTTACGCATAATCACCACCTTCTAATCAATGGCGCAACAACCGTCCGAGCAATCATTGCAGCCAGTGGGGACATCATATTCCTATCAAAGAACTCTTTTTTTGGAAAGGTTCCCAGAATTAAGTTTTGCGGCGGAGTGGGGATAGTGGTGAGATGGTGTGGCAGAATTTTTCTTGCCAAGCCAATGCTCCTAATCGGTATTAGTATATACTGACTGCAGTAATTGAGTTATGAGTACTTTCTTACGAGGACGTTCATTTTGATTTGAAAATAGAAGATTAAATTGTTGTAGCCTACTTCTGATGAACCATCCGAAACACCACATCAAATACTTTTAAAGCCTTAAGATTAACGAGCATCTTTTTTCTTTGTTATTTAGTGGTAAAGTTTCAGACCTGACGAACAGAATAACTACCGCACGCGTAACGATTTAGTTCGCATAATTGTTAGACTAACATTAAATTCTTGAAAGTAGCATACAGTAAACATAATGAATTAAAAGCTATCCACCGACTCAACTTTAGTTCACAAGAGCCAAAATACGAACTTAAGCGTAATGAAAGAGATTAAATGTTAATAAGAATGTGTGTGTGTGTAATTTGGATTTTCAACGTAGATTTAACAATTTTCAGTCATATCTCTACGATGTCTGCAGTATGACAGTTTATAGTGATGTCTAGCACTGGGGCGTCATGCCGCAGACATGTAGCACCATATCCCACCCAGTCACATTATCCTGACACCAGGCCGACCAGTCCTAACATTAACCTTTTAATGCTGAGCGAGGCAGCTGTAAGTACCAGTCTTATAAGTCTTTGGTATGACTCGGCCGGGGTTCGAACCCGCGACCTCTCGCATTCGAGGCAGACTCTCAAACCACTTGGGCCACCGGATCGGCCTTAATAGGAAGTAACTGTAATACAGTCCATTTTCGTTCTGACACCTAAGTTGACAGCATGCAGAAAGGCCGTTTATATTCATTCTGACACCTAAGTTGATAGCATGCAGAAAGGCTGTTTATTTATTTTTTGCTTGTTTAATTATAGGATTAGATGTATATGTATGAGGAATGTCATCAATTAAAGTTGACAAATCGTTATTATGGGTGAATGCTCCGTAGTACATGTGTTTGTGTTGGTGTTATTGACAAAGTGACAGACATTTATAAATTATATTTTATTTGTCACTAAGTGTGTATCACAAAATTACGTGATACATTAAATCGAATTTACATGTCTGATACAGTAAGAAAATATTTTCCGCTGAGGCATGATTGCTATTTCAGTTTACTTTTTCGAAAAAAAAAAGTATAAATGCATGTAATGAAGAAGTAAACTGTACATTCAGTCATTAATCAGATGTACCTCAATCAATCAGTTAATCAATGAATTAGTCAACCAATCAGTCAGGCAACGGTTGAGTCATTTTATCAAATAAGAACGGTTAATCACTCGATTACTTCGGAATTAAAATGTTTTACCATATAGATGAAGTAGGCAATTATGCAGTTACATCTTATTGGAAAATTAGCTGCGTGATATCTTCAATTCCTTGCCTTAGTGGTGTAGGGTCATGACAACTTGTTGCTGTTTTCATTCATGCAGTATCTTCAGTTCTTTGCCATATTGGTGTGAATGCAGTGACAAGTTATTGACTTCTTCAGTGCCATATTGGTGTTAATGCAGTGACAAGTTATTGACTTCTTCAGCGCCGTATTGGTGTTAATGCAGTGACAAGCTATTGACTTCTTCACTGTCATATTAGAGTTAATGCAGTGACAAGTTATTGACTTGTTTAGTGCCGTATTGGTGTTAATGCAGTGACAAGTTATTGACTTGTTCAGTGCCGTATTGGTGTTAATGCAGTGACAAGTTATTGGCTTGTTGAGTGGTGCGATATTTCCGCGTTGTGACCTAGTGGCGTAATCAATAGCAGCTTTAATGGTCGAATAATATCTTCAGTACTGTGCCGTAGTGGTGTAATACCTTTGAAAAGTGTTAATAAATAAATAAATATTAGTATTCAAGAGACGTGTCAACAATCAAGCTGAACGAAGTTCTGCTTACGTCAACAATGAATCACAGGTATCATTCATAAAATTAACAACGTTTCGTCCACAAACTGGCACCTTCTTAAGAAAGAGCCATTGAGAAAACTTGTGAGGATTTGCTTACCTACCTGTCGAATAAAGATACCGTGTTTGGGCAAAAAAAATAGTGGCAAATAATTAATCCCAACTCTGTTGCCTGCTGTTTTTATATCTGTAGTGGTTCAGTTATTCCTCAGAAGGAGGTGTGTGACAGATCAAAAGTTCAGGGTAGTACATAATTGCAAGACATTCATATTTCTTTATTTATAAAAATGACAACGGACGCAGCAAACTCTCCGTCTGACTGTTACGAGTCCAGGCCCATCACACTACTAAATTGCGCATCTAGCCATCGTCCTCCACAAACGACCCATTTGCAGAATTTATTGCTAATTATTTACAATGAAACGTCAGTGGCTTCCAGTGAAAAACGGGCGGTTTTCAGTCTTCTTGTTTTTTATTTATGTTATTAACCTAAGTCAGTACGTTTAATATCTCAGGTTTTTTACAGTTTGATTTCAAGGTGTATATAGGATTGCAATTAAGATGGTTTTCCAGAATATCATTTAAGATTTACAAACAAATATACAGAAATCTCGGTGGGGATTTTTTCAGTGGACATGCGTTAACAGCATTTCTTTAATATAGTAATGAAAAAAAAAAAGAGATTTGTTTAGACTGCAGTCACCTTGCCAGCTCTTTTGTTTAAAATACGGTGTTCATTTTGGGTTAGCTCAACGTTTATGTTGTTCCACTAAAATGGCGGACGAAAAAGACATCGACGTACGACGTAAGTAAATAAAATTGACATCTGTTTAACATTCGGCTGGACGTGGATCCATAGTGATGTTTTCAAATGGAACTAAAATCTTCCCTATCTGAAAAGGTGTAGGCCAGGGGTGAGCAAAATAAGGCCCCATGGCTGAATCTGGCCCTTGACCTAGTTTTATCCGTTAGTTGAAATCATAAGGTGTGGCTTTAAAAATCACCTACCCGGCCAGCGCCCTGGAGTAAGTTGCCCATGCCTGGACTAGGCTGTTCACTTGAAATTATTTTGCATCGTCTGGTTTGTTTTGTATCGCTACTTCTCTTCACTACTTGGAGGAAATAAGGAAACTTGATACACAGTTTTCTTTTGAGGTATGTTTGGTTCCAAAATAAAATAGTGTCATTCGGACATCCAAGACGGCAGCCATGGCGGTTTTCTTGAAAACTATTGTTATCGCTACCCGTCTTGAACGGATATAGGCATTATATTTTCATTAAAAGACTTCCTACAATATGTAGAATGGTTTTAAATTAAGATGTTGTCGATCTGACGTTCGACATCTTGCTATCGTTACGTCTCTTGACCAATATGGGGTTTTGACTGCCCAAAAATATCTGGTGGGTCCTAAATGAAGATGGTGAAGATCTGGCTTCTACCATGGCTGCCATGTTTGCTATTTTGAAAATCTTGCTTTCGCCACTCCTCGACAATGAATGGTCGTACCAAAGCACGTATTTTATATAGTTAGTCTGATTTGAAAATGGTGCCGATCTAACGTCACAAAATGGCCGCAAGACCCATCTAATGTTCTCGCTACTTCTCCTGAACAGATGATCGTCCTTAACAGGTGTCTCAACTGAAATATTTATTATGTAATTCATCCAAAATGATTTGATTTGACGTGATAAAATAGTTTCCGCTGCGGCCATCTTGAAAATCGTATTATTTCTTCTTCTCCTGATCAAATAGTCGTGACCGCTCCGGTAGCCTAGTAGTTAGTGCGTCCGCCTCGGATGCGGGAGGTCGTGGGTTCGAACCTCGGCCGAGTCATACCAAAGACTTATAAAAATGGTACAAACAGCTGCCTCGCTAGGCGATCAGCATTAAGAGGTTGGTTGTTAGGACTGGTCGGCCTGGTGTCAGGATAATGTGATTGGGTGGGACATCATGCTATATGTCTGCGGCATGATGCCCCAGCGCAAGACATCACTATAAACTGCCACACTGTAGACATCGTAGAGATACGACTGAAAAATTGTTAAAGCTACGTTAAAAAAATCCAAAACCACACACACACACACACACACACACACACACACACACAAATAGTCGTATCGACATGGAGTTCTCACGCTTCTTGCAATATATAGTTGGCTCTAAATGAAAACGTTGCTGATATGACAAAAAATCTCATTACAGCGAATTATCGTAAATGGAAGGTCGCACCAACAATACTTAATTGAGTATGCTGTTGGACCAATATTAAAATGATGTTCGGCTGACCTCGAAATTGACTGTCGTGACGTCATTCTTGTATGGCTGCTTAAGTAGCTTGATTTGGTTAGTTGTTTGGGGTTTAACACCATTTCGAGCACATGATAGGCTATGCATGGCGGCCAGTATATTTGGAGTGTGCGTGAAGAACCCGGAAAGAAAATCACCCTAAGAAGATTCACCAACCAACGGATAACTAATGGCAAGGTTTCCCATATACCCACATGGTTATGCCGAGACTCAAACTCACGCGGACAGAGGCGAGATGTGTGATTGATCTGTAAAGGTGAGTTGCCTTAGACCACCAAGGGCCTCGAACGGATGGTAGCATTGACATGGGGTTATCACTTAAACACTATAGGAATATGTAGATTGTCGTGAATAAAAATGCTGCTTATCTGACCTGCAACATGACAGTCATAGTGGCCATCATGAACATTTTGTTATCAGTATTCCTCTTGAATTAATGGTGTCCTTGACATGATGTTTTCATTAAAACACTTCTTGTATCATGTAATTGGTTGTGAATAAAAATGGTGCAAGTCTGATTACGAAAATGTCTGCCATTTTGTGAAAGAGATAAAAACAAGACCTACATGACCGTGGAATAATTTCAAGATCATTGTGTGTGTGTGTGTGTGTGTGTGTGTGTGTGTAATTTTACGTAACTATAAGCCTCAAGGTCAAGGATCTATACTCAGATTTTTATATGTGACGACTTGTGAGCATGATAACACAAACAAATCAATTTTATCAAACACATTTAGTAGATATATCTAAAGAATAACCTGAATAAAGCCCATTTAATAGCCCGTTGTATTTTTTGAGGAGGGGGGTTGGTTGTTGCTGCTTTTAAATATTACGTATAAATTTAACCTAACTTAGCATGTGAGTGTGTATTGAGAGAATCGGTAACGACTTCATTGATCTTTATCCATGACATCATGTTTGAGATCAAAGGTCATGACAAAGAATTTGTACTGTGCTTATCTTGTGACCTCGGACGTAAATGTATTTGTTAAAAGATTTGATATGCTGAAGTTTCTAAAGTATATTCAAGATGGTTTGAATAATCAGCAGTTAAGAAGAGGAAAAGGTAGAAAGGCAATTGAATTGTAGATTCCTGGAAATTATTTTCGGCCCGTACAGAGTCAATCCCTTCAAGGGTCTCTTGTTGGTATTATGACTAGTTTGGAATGATCGAATGATTTTTTTTTAAATTTTTGTTTTTAGTTTGATAACCTTGCTCTCTCTGAAACCTGCTATACTCAACAGGACCGCAGCGAGGATCTGCCAGATCTCCCAGAATTTTAAATTTAACTTTTAAGAAAAGCAACCGAATTTACGCTCAGTACAAATCAATAGTAATTTTATTTACAGTAACTTTATTTTTATTTGTCGGTGAGGTTCGAGACCCTAACATATCAATATTGTTTGTGGGGAAATAACATGTTCATGTTGTACCTTGCAACATTAAAATACCTCATTTTCGAAATAGCTACGTCCTTGATTGGTTTGTGAACGGCTTCATTGGATTTCATGACACAAGTAAAGCCGAATGCTTCAAATGAGTAACCTCTCTGGGCGATATTCCTGATGAACACGTGTTGCAACTTTATCTCCTCATAAAAATAATAAACAAATTGCGGCTTAAATAATATAAAAAGGCAAATCGACTGATCCTTATTATTAGGCATAAGGCAACGTAAATAAATAATTATGCACAGTTTTCACCCACAATCTTCTGTGTATACCGTGTTAATATGTACGCTTCAGTTGACTGAAGATGCAGTAAAAGCTTGGTGCTTACATGCGTTTTTCCAGACATGTTAAGTGATGACCATGATTTGGTGATACCTGAACTAGGAAACACAGACTACTGAGTGTTAATCACTATAGCCAACTTGTTATTTATACGGGGATAGGGGTGGGGGAAACTGCAAATCCATCAAGAGATGAACAAGAATATCTGACAAGGACTTTGAGGCCATGAAACGGATATGTTAATAAAATACTTCACTAAGATGCAGTTTCATAAACTGCAGAAAGTTGTTTAATATCCATCAAAAACAAATATATTTTCAATATTCTGAATATAAAATAAATACTATAAAAACATGCACTGGAAAATGAGTACGATAATTGACACAAGAACTGTCTCATTAGAGATATATTATTTTCCTACCTTTTAAGAATAAATTGTGGGAAGCATTCACCGCACTTTACCCATTCTCTGCAGTGTGGTATTCTATAGTGATGTCAAGCACTGGGGCATCATGCCACAGACATGTAGCATTATGTCCCACCCAGTCACATTATCATGACACCAGGCCGACCAGTCATAACACTAACCTCGTAATACTGAAATAATATGCTTCATACGCCTGTCTGATTGCAGGGACGGCTTGTATACTATTTCTGCTAAGGTCGATCAGAATCTCACTTTGAAGCATATAATGTATTCCCATTTTGTAGACATTTATCAGCAATTCAATATAATATAAACACACGCAGACTTTTCAGTTCTTTTTAACTTATGCGATGTCACTGTACGAAGTTGTTATCATAGAGGGGTTAGGGAAATTCTCTCCCTCAGCCAATTGGCAGTGATGACCGTTGGGGAGTTGTATGTTTCGTGTTTGACATGCGCAGCTGATGCTACGTTCAATCCCAATCGATATTCGGTGTGGATATAACGTGTATGTAGCATGTGTTTGCTATCATAATTAATAACAAAACTGCCCTGGTCTCGTGATCAACATAATGTATGTATTACTGTAAATAAAACTAAAAGAAAAGAAAAGAAAATATAATGAAAATTCAGCCTGCCGTCATGGATGCCACCATGACTGATTATTTATAAGGTATGTTTTAATCCCCTAACATGCTCGCTTAAAGCCTTCTTGTTGCGCAAGTTGGTGGTCATCATTCACATATAGAAAAAAAAATGCATTTTAATCGTGTTATAGGGTATAAAAAATGGCTTTCATACACCAACATCTGGTTGTTGCCATTGCTGATTCTAGTCTGCTCGAAATGCACTCTAATTGTTTAGTTTAGTAAATACGGTATAACAGTGGTTGAGACTTGCTCTATCGCATCTAGTAAACTCGGCGTTATCAATAGTCTCAGTTCTACAACTTGCAATTACACCTGTTTGCAGAGAAGCTTGATATTGGTGAAATACAAGCGAACAGGTTTCACATTCTTTTTTCCCCAGTAGATCAGCTGGAGATCAAAGTGGGTCGAATGGACTTCACGTTTCCCAAGCCGTCTCACCTGTCTGCCCGGCGAGTGTAATTGGGGAACACGCCCATTTCTGTTAGCTAATATACACGGAACATGAATCCCTTGTTCTGTTGGCAGTTCAGAGTTGTCGGTAAATACACTGTATACCGATTTGTTAAAAAAAAATATTTGTTTATATGGGATACTAGAAATATTAAGCACTTAACCCATTTGATATCAGTATGATGGTAAATGTTGGTAATGTTATGTCTTTGAAATTATTGACAGACAGAAACAGTTTTGATCAACTGGCACCGAGTTTTATACTGTAAGATCTCATAAGGGAATATGTACAGTTCGATGCGGCGGCAGAAAAGTAGCAGATGTTTGATATTTATTGGACTACCATATGTTCTATTATTTATCATGTATTACAAACCAGAAACCACGGATTACTTTAACAACAAAAATTAGCCGAGCTATGAAGTGGTCCATTGACTCGGCTAAAATCGCATACAGAAAGTGCAACTGCCCGGTTTTGCAGCTGCATCAAACAGATTACAGGTTGTTTTTATTAACATAATACGAAAAAGGTCAGAGTAATGTACTTTTGACATGTTGGTCGCAATAACCTCAATTATCGTTGCTCGTAAATTTTGATGATACCCATGTTATGTTGTGTATATGTTAATTACAGCTTGCTAAAAGTCAGCATTGAACCAGGATAATCTACGAATCTCTTAAACATTTAACTGGTACTATGGAAAATTTTAATGAAATATGCTTTACTAATTAACAACAAAGTACAAATCGGCCATATGACTTAAATTTCAAGATGTCTACAGTGTGTCGATACAGGCCGAACTAGAAACCACAATGATCATTGTCATGCACCAATGTATACAGCGTAACAGAATTCATATTAAGCTTGGCGTCGGCTGCGCTTTTCAAGGCTGAAATGTACGACTCTCGAAGACCATAACTGCCGACTAGCCGACTTTGACGCTGTTCAGAGAGAACAAATCTCAGAAAGTTCGCCAGTGCTCGAAACTGTAGATGTATTGATAGTTGCTGTTGATAATCTATTAGCGATTTTATTTCAAAAATGAGGAACCCCAGATAGCTTGAAGAAATATTCTTGTCTGATTTGAAGAAAATAAAAACAAAATAAAAATATCATGGTTGAAAGAAAAAAGATCCGACCGACCCTGAAAATTTATGTGCAAGTTTGACTAAATTAGCTGGGTCAGTGCAAAGCAGTAATTGGGCAGGTGAATCAAAATAACCAGAAGAGTCTGCACGTATAGCTTATGTCATCTTACCGCCCATTCGGACCACATTGGCTATTTCCACGAAACAGAATCGTGCATCGGATAAATTTCGGCGTAGTAATTTGCAGGAAAATCATTAATTTTCATGGGAAATTTCTTCGGAATAAGTAAACCACAATATATTGAGACCACCTCGGCTAGTTGTGCCATGTGATCAAAAATAAGTTCGCAACGTAACGGTAAATACTACCTACCTCAAGGTGGTCCGAATGTAAACATAGTTCGAATATTAGTCGAAATGCTTTGTAATGGCGGCAGCTATCGGCATCCATTCGTAGGACTGACCGTGAAGTTGTGAGTATTTACCGCTAACAAATACTGTCTGACGCAGTCAATTCAGACACAGAAATGGAACTTAGCATTGAATCACTTGTAGTTCAGACTATATGGCCTGTTTAACATTCATCTGAAAGAAACTGCTGCAAACGACGTTGATAAATATGAAAGGACACTGTGACACCTAGTTGTTCTTGAAATTTTAAAGGATAAGAATTTCTTAGCGTTTAATCATCCATCATTTTGGAAAATTGATTTTTTTTGTCCTTTCACAAATCGTGAGAGCATCATAGTTTTATTCCGAAACAGACCATATAATTCAAACACCATGTGAATGAATACAAGTCATTGAATCATGCATTGTTTGTTCACGATATATTCACTGTTGCGCTTGAACTGCCAATAGAAACATACTGTCCGCTTCATAAGCATGGACAGTAGCCAACCATCTCTGCGATCGGGCAGGCAAGTCTCTATGAACTATAATTATTGAAGCTAATTTCTGAAATAGAATATAGTTTTCTAATGTATTCCTTGCAAACAGGAAGGCTCCGTCTGAAGCGTGTGTTGTATTTAATGACAATTGATGAGACCGTTCTGAGGGCCGTAATCTTTCACCATTCTTTGCCGTTGTTTTTGATTTTCCATTGTTTTATTTAGCTCGCCTGGCCATGTGGTCAAGTTTGCTTAAAGTGTGTAGTCTGTGGTATGTCCTTCGTCGTCCATCAGCAATTATTGCTCAGAAACCACCTATATGAACCAATCGTGACTGAGAGCATCCTGGCTTGAAGACCATTCAGGGTTTGTATAAATGATGCCGATTCGCCATCAATATGACGCCAGTGCTAACATTGGAAAACGTTTAGACTTCTTCTCACAAAGCGTTAGCCAGAATTTGATCAAATTTGACAGAAAGCATTTTAGAAAAAAAGGTCTTTCAGTTTATTTGGTTTATGATGTAGATCCACCACCAATAATGGCTGATAAAAGAGAAAACTTGGAACACCTTTTCAAAACTCGCTGTAAAGAATTTGATCGAATTCGAAAGAAAACATTCTAGCCTGAAAAGCTTTCACATTTATAAAATGACGTCGGATCGTCATCAAATATTGCCACGACTACTAAAAATATAAAAATTGCAAATGAATTCTCACATACTGCTGGGAAAGACATTACCGACATTGACAGAAAATATTTGAACATAAAGGCTTTTCAGCTGTATACAAGTTATGCCGAAGTGCCATTGCATATGTCCGCCGTTAATAAAAAAAAAAGGAAATCCTTAAAATTACTTCCTCATAAAACAGTAAGGGTATATTTATCGAAAGACATCGACGATTTTTTTAATCAGTAAAAGGGATACGAAAACACAAAATCTCAAAAGAAATATAAAAGTAAAAACATCACTATACCACTCATATTTTGTGTATTACCATCTCGAATAAGGACACAATAAAATTTATGGATCACTGATCTTTTAATATAGTACCATCTCGCCACGGGATACGACCCTATTTCTGACGAATCAGCGTTTTGCGTTCTAAAAAATTCCCTATAGGGATGCAAGAAGATTAAAATTAAGCAATTTAAATCCACCAGACCAAACTACATATTAATACAGTATTGACCGAAATAATTTGTCCATGTATGTAAATGCATTAAGATTAGGCTAATTGCCTAGATTAGTCGGCAAGATATTTCGCTAATCCTACTTACGAAAGACCAATTAATTGAAGGGTAATCGCTAGATAAATGTTTTACTGTAGGCTATTGTCTGAACCATCAGTAATACTGGAAAATTGTGTTGGATTCTTATGTAGTTCCAGATGCAAAATATTTATCTTTTTAAATAAATGGCATACTATATAATCTGGTTTGAATCAAGAATGTAAAATTATTTAAGATCTGGTGTAGTTTACAGACGGTATACATTTGCATTACTTGTCAGTGCTTCTCTATTATTTCAGACTAAACTACAAAGAGGCAAATTATGAAAAGATCTTGCGGCAACTGATTTGAAATCTAACTAAAATAAATGTTACAGTATTTGTTTTGAAAATAAGCAAACCTAATTAGTTCAAAACATTGTGTGCAGGAGACTGGCTTTGTTATGTGTAGATGCTACTATCTCATCTGGACAAGCCTGGTTTTCTGCTAATATTTTAGTAATTGTTATAGTCTTTTATAAACTGTTATGTGGTGCAAAAGCATAAGCGTTATGCTTTTAAAGTCAGAAGAATGTAGTTCCCATTGCTTAAGGATCATTGTCTGTTTTGCTATATACATTATAATTATATAATAGAACATCCGCTCTCTCTCTCTCTCTAGTCAATGCATTCATTTAGGTATATAAGACATTTTTTTTAATGATTTTTTCGATGAAACATAATAAAGCATCAGTTTACAAAAGACTATATTATAATATAGATAATTCGATATAAGCCCAAGCTAGATCGAGATGGCTGTCTTGGTGTGTCTTTGGGAAAGGCACTGAGCTCCAATTTCTTCGGCATGATATAGTCAATAATGTGTTAAAAGAGCAATGCTAGAGGCATGCCTCGTCACTGGAAGTGATGCATAGCAAAGGAACAGCACTGTAGGCGACGCAGAACTCACCAAATTGTTGTGACAAAGACAACAATCCTGGACAATAAAAACAACCAAATATATTCTGTCAGGATTGTTTGTATGTTAACTTAATAAATCTGTGATAACATCCCAGAACTTACAGAATCACATATTGTGTTAAAGTATTTTACTATGCTTTAAGCACGATGACTAAACTGGTTTATGTAGGTTAAGACAAGAAAAGCGAACCATGTAGTGTCACATAAGAAGATGAAACATATTTTTATTTAACTATACGTGTTACATTTTTTTTAGATAAAAACAATAAAAATAACGTTCGTAACCATGACAGTTAAAATACGGATATAAAGGTCCAGTACATAGCAAAGTAACTTCATTTTAGTTATCAAAATACATACTCATTGTTCATTCATAACTGGTCTGAGCCATATGTTCATCAAAATATTTATTAGAAATGATCCATGTGTAAAGGTAAAGCAAAATCATAGCAACGATGACAAAAAACGTCCTTCAGTAAGGAAGAAACGTTAATAGGTTAATGAAATATGGAAAAGTAATAAAAACTAGGACTTAAAATTAGAATTGGGTCTGTAGATACCTTTAGATTATTGGGACAATCTATAAAACAGCATGCTGCAAATTAAGTGTTGATATTTTTCTGAGACACTGAAACAGTTTGATAATAGGCAGTCTGAAGGTTTTCAGCAAAAACATTTGCACAAACGAATACCTGAATAGCTCTAAGGCGTTTAATAAAAGCGCTATACCACCCATAAAAACGTTGTACTAATCATTCAACAGTTGAACATTTGAAAACGTGATTGCCGGTATGTATACGATGTCACATTTCAGCATAAAACATCTGTAGACTTAATTGCGTAAGTAAATATGCATTGATACCATGTGACATTTTGAGGAGTCTAGAAATGTACGTATGGAAGACTACAAACTTCGCCGCGTGCACTATTTCATTATTCGCGGATTAGTACATGGTGCAAGATTAAAGACATTATATGTATCATTAGAACTGGTGACAGACTGTGGCATGTTCATAATAATTGCGAGTGAAAGAACAAGTGCAGTTAACAAGATTCCACATAAATACGATAAAAGCAAATCCGAACTACTCCCTGGAGAAAGACGGTTGTATAAAAACTGTGGTTATGTCCATGTTGAGAAACGTAGTGAAGCTGAGTACGAAATGGCCTGTCGATTTAATTCATTATGGTAACTTCAGTGTGTATGCCAACAAAATTGTGTTCGAAATACTTGGTGACTATGATTTTGCCTTAAGCACATGTGCAAAGCATGAAGCCTGTTGTGTTTTAAAAGCTGATTGCACGTCCATGATTATTCCTAGGGCAACCAGTTAACTCCAGAGAAATTAATTCCAGTTGAAAAACATATAGATTCTTAACAGAAGAAGCTCATTCATGATTTAAAGGGTACAAAACCGACCTTGATCTAAATTATTATACACATTGAAAAATAAACAAAATTCACAAATTCATTACAAAACCTAAAGCTTTGAATACGGTCATGTTTTAAACTGATAAATAATTTACAGAGTTTCAACAGTGACCGGAATCGTTCAATGAATTGAAAAGAAGTTTCAAATAAGCAGTTACAGATGATTTTTAGAAAGACTTTCTTGAACTAATGAATAATGAAAATTTGGAAAACAGATGGAAAATCTCAGAAATGTAACAACAGTAAAAATACGTACAGATGAAAGTGCCAGTAGAACAAAAATTATTGAAGATGAATTAGTGTTAGTTTAAACAATATAAGAATATATACGAATTCCACATTAATGAAATTACGAAGGATTTAGCATGTTAAAGTTTTATCACAATCATCGGTGTATAAATTTTACTACATTAAGTTCAAAAACAAATTCAGTAACACGATGAGACCCAATAACTTATACTCAATCTTTATTCATTCATGCTGAGAGACAGAAATTTTGCATTGACCAGAAAGATATCACCAAGTTCAATGATTCCCAAGGATGACATATTTAGTTTACCACAAATAAATAAAGAAAATGACTAGGATCTACAAGGATGCGTTGGTTAGTATTCCATTTTCAACTGTTTTTTTTTGGGGGGGGGGGTAATGTCCATGTTCTATTTATTCCTGGGTTTTAAATACGAAAAGAAAGTTTCTAAAGAAATAAACAAAACATTTGTTTAAAATAATTTAAAATTTGAAATGTACCGAAGTTGTTCATTGGATCACAATGGAAATTATCAAGAGACGAGTTTGATTAGATTGTACAAGTATGATATTTGTAACAATGAAATGAAAAAGCTTACGTTGTCTCTTTATGACAATTGTTGTGTATGTAATAACGTGAACATAGTACCTTACGAACACGCGAGCACAATATAGTGAAAAGTAAATTCAACTTTCATTAAAAGTTTGTTTCTTTTGTTCTGTTGCGAAGTATCAACAATGTCTCTTTGTACATCTTTGTGATGAGATCTTTTTTCAGTGAAGATATTGTCCAGTATATTTTGCAAAAGACAATAAAGTATGTATTCTCTCAGAAATATTCTATTACAGATCTGTTCCTTGCACGATAAACCCATAGTGTATTTCAAAATGTGTAACAATATAGGCATAGCTGGTTAGGTTGGTTACTTTCTTTTATATGTAGGTAAGATTGCCACAGTCATCAATCATATACAAAGTATTGATTCTTTGGTAGACATAATCTAACCATGTATACAATATACACTCGGGACCTATCACTACTACAAGTCTGTCGTAAGTCCTGTTGACAGAAACATTTGGACAGAGCATGACGCTGTAGTGATATAAATTCTTCTATTCAGATTTTGTTAGATTAAGTGCAAACATAACCTTTTCACTATGAATCACAACAAATTATACCATGCCGTGAGGCTGTTTGAAATATATTTATGCATGCCTTAACTATCTGATTTAATGTCAATTGTTTGAATGCTTATTTGGACAACAAACATTAATTAAATAATTCTGAGAGCATTTACAGTTTCTTTTTTTTTCTATTGATATGAAAGCGATACATTGTTGAACATTATCTAATTTCAGACCACTAACAAGCGTCCGCCTCGGATGCGGGAGGTCGTGGGTTCGAACCCCGGCCGAGTCATACCAAAAGACTTACAAAAATGGTACTAACAGCTACCTCGCTTGGCGCTCAGCATTAAGAGGTTAGTGTTAGGACTGGTCGGCCTGGTGTCAGGATAATGTGACTGGGTGGGACATCATGCTACACGTCTGCGGCATGATGCCCCAGTGCTAGACATCACTTTAAACTGCCACACTGCAGACATCGTAGCGATATGACTGAAAAATTGTTAAAAGCTACGTTTAAAATCCATATCACACACACACACACACACACACACACACACACACACACACACACTTACAGTTGTGTGTTTTGATTGTTTAACATATGGACACTTAATCTCTTTTGCAGACTGTATTCGAAATTAAAATTCCTTGGACAAATTTATATTTGTCAGGCCTTCTTTAATCAGAAAGACACTATTTTTCATTACTGAAATGTGAAAATCACTTTCTCCACTTTCTTCCACATTGAAACGCCATTCATGCTCATTCTGAGAACATGAAGCGTACGCTTCATCAACGTTGTATTGAATTTTATGTCAGTGATTCTCTTCCTCGTAATTTAGTCGTCAAAGGAAGCAGACGCATTTCTGTGTGTATGTATTTCTGTTATTTGTAGTTATGTCTTTATCGCCGTTGCCTTGTATTGTAATGCAAAAGAAGGATTACTTACCTAAAAACATGTAAGCAGCATTCAAACTTACAGCCATCAACAGTGCGATGATTATGTACTCGTGTTTTATTTGACCATTGGAAGGTTGGTAGAAATCATTCAGTTTAGGTTGTATTGGTCTTTCAAGTTTTAATTATTTTCTTGGCGAACAGATACATCAAAAACAAGAATCATCCAGGTTGTTTAAAGTGAGTCACGAAACATAATACTCTCGATCTTTTTTCAAGTAAACAATTGCATTTGATCTGTTGTCATTGAATTATGGGGTATTTCTTTGTTATTCTTCAAGCAGATGTTATGCCTAATTCGTGGTACACCATCTACATTAGGCTTAAATAATTTGAACAAGCATTTGCATCATGTAAATGCTAGTCCATTAGCAATTGTTATTAAAATAATTACTACTGCTTTAGCTATTGCTGCATTAATAATTAACAAATTTTATACTTTCAGTCGTAAAAATTATTTAATCATATAAACGTAACCATGCCATATAATGTTTTGTAGTCCTCTAAAAGATCATCGAGTAGAAATAATCAGCAGGTACAAGCAAGACAGCACGCATGGCCTAAATATGATGAACAACAATATCAGTTGATGAATTAATGATTTCAAGAAGAGAAGACAAACATTATATGCCCATGACATATGTGGAAACAGAGAATATCAAAGGCAAAAAAAATAGGGAAAAATTATTTTTAAAAAACCCAATTAATAAACAATAAAATAAGATGGCTGTGTTGATAAAGAGACAGATGGTAAGGATTTAAAACAGTTTAGAATCGAATCCATACATCTGTTCCAACTTATTGGTTCAAAAGCATATTTTATCCTTCCATGTGAAGGTGATGTATTTCCTACCTTACAAGAAAAACAAAAGAAACAAAATAACCCAATATAACCAAAAGCTAACATAAGACAACCAATTCAAGCTTCTGAGCACACTGAAAAGTGAATAATCCATGCTAATGAGCCGTTTGGCGAAAATGCAAGAGAAGTAGAAATATTCAGTAGCTGAGTACTAACGAAGATTCAAAGCAGGAGAACTTCCACCTGCAGCTACAAGATTATTCCACGGTTCAGAAGAACGGCAATTAAAGGGGTAAATGCAGTGGAAGCTTCGAAACTTTTATCTGTATACCTAATGTTTTATTTTGTATGACACTTACTTGGAACATACAAAAGACACCAGAAAACAAACAGATGGAAACAACAAGAGTCAGTTGCATGATCTGTTGGAAAATGTTAAAGTAAAAGAGTTCATTTGGTTGGACATAAACATACCGGTAGTTGGAGATAAAGTTCCAGGAAATATTGAAAGGAAAATGTGACCGTTTGGAGAAAAATTGAAAGATTATTCGAAGAGAAAGACGTGATTATAGCCACTATGCATTTGGCGATTGCAGTGAATATAATCATATTTGCTCTCATTAATTTTGTAACAAAAGTGTTCTTTTTCCTACCCCTGCTCCACACAACCTCTTATTTCACCTACTCCGCCTTACCTTACTCCACCTTCTCCACGCGAATCATATTTGAAAACGTAAATTGAAACTAAATGGCTTGAAAATTCTGACTATTATTTATCTGAGTTTATGGATAAAGTGTTAGTAACAATACCTGATATTACTGGAAGTCTGAGAAGTTGATTAGTTAAGAGTCTTCTTTTTCTGCCTAACCTGGTCATATTCCTTGTTTGGCATTAGCTGGTTTCTTGTTTGCATTGTTGTTCAAAGGTGTAAACAAAGTATCTTCAGAATGAGACATGCATTAACTGTATCGGTCTGAATCTATACATCTCTTTCCTTTGAATTCCACCATTTCTTATTTGTATCCTATTTTTATTTTTGTTGGTTGGTGTTTAAAGAGACATCAACACATTAAAAGTTATATGGTGTCGAACCATATTGGAATAAAGTGCCTCGTGCAGAAACTCACTACGGCGGCAATCGGAACATCATAGGTTTTTTCCATCAAGTGGAGAAAGAAACATAAGATGTAATTCGCTGCCATAAGGCGCTCTGTCCGGAACTAATTTTGTTCACATATCACAATATGGCGGCGGAAGGAGAAAAAGTCACAATAGGAACAGCGTCGGCCATTTCTGTCGTTACATATATGTGGTGCATTTCGCAGGAGAAGAATCGTCAAATCCTTCAAATTTATATGTATTCCTACAGCTACATTTGATATTATTTCTCGACTGAAAAAAAAACAACAGAGTAGTGTTCCGATTGACCACGACGGCCAACTCGTCCTGATCTTTGTACGATTCGAACTAAGCAGGAAATCGAGCCCATGCCACGATAAACGGCAGTTATAATTACACCAATATAATCTAACAGTTTAGAGAAATAATTCGCATAATGACACAAAAGTTGGAAAACGTCTCGGGAAGAAATACAAGTTCACTATGTTTACGTAAAACAGAATCTCCCTCAAGGGATAATATATAAAATAAAGAAACACGCACAATAAATGACAGCTTAGAACAATGAAGGTTAATATGGTGGATTAGTTTTCGTTTCTAGCATTTATGTGATGTATATACTTTCCATAACGAGAAACTGATGCAATGTATATTTAATAGAACTTGTATACAATGAAGTTGTATTCGCCATGTGTTCGCATATGCGGGATCCAATATGTCTCCTTTAGGTCATATTCATCATGATTCTGTTTGATATTTGATTCTCTGATCAGCATTTCAAGAGACTGGACAGAGTGTCTGGCTGAATTGAAGTGGTTGACATGGTTTTCATTGCCCTAGTTTATAATGCAATTTTGTGATTACCCATTCGTATTCTAAAGTTAGTTGATTAACCAAGATATTAGATGGCACAAATTTTTCACGGCGGTGCATCAATGACTCTTTTAATGACACGTCAGGGCGTACATGACTTTTACTGACACGTTAGGGCGTAAATGGCGTTTTTACTGACACATTCTAACCTTGATATAGTAAGTAGCTCCTTTTGATGTACTCTTGGACATGGTTGCCTCCAACATTTGCATATATATTATATAGGGATTGTTTTGCAGCTGTATTTATTTTCCAGCTTTGGGGTTGGAGGACAGTTGGGTACACACAATGTAGACGTTTAAAGTATGTTGGGCTTAGATGAGCGACCACAGGTAAGTAAATGAGGACCTCTTCTAGGCTTCTGGATTTGTCAGTAATATGCTAGGGTCTCCGGGCAATATGCCCCCAATGTTCTGGATATTTAGGTAGTCTGTTCTTACGTAAAGGTCGAAAACAGGGAAACTTTATTGTTTTTCACCGTAAAGTTTTTTTTATCCTTTCTGTCATTATCTAACATGGCTACTGTTGTTTTGCACTTCGGTTTTATTTCTCTGGAACCTCTTGGTTATTTGAAGCTTGTTGAATTCTAAGTCGTTGGCCATGTCGTTGTGTGTCTGTGTCTGTGTCTGTGTGTGTGTATGTATGTATGTATGTATGTATATATATATATATATATATATATATATATATATATATATATATATATACACACACACACACACACAGGGCGGGGTGTACTAAAGTGTGAGAGAGACAATCAATTTCCGTCTACAATACAGGAAGGCGCGTTAAGTATAGTTAATTACTTAATTACTTCCTCAATAGTCTTCTTTGTTACATACATCTAAGTTTCAGAGTTAACGTGTAAATAAAAGGTGGCATACGCATGTCTGCATCACTTTATATCAAATATGACGATAATTGTGGGGTTTCATTTTGTTTTCCCTTTCTTTTCGCAACGTCGCGGCACAGTGTAGTGATAAACGTTAAGATTTTATACGTTTTTCTGCAAACCAACGTCACGGGTTTCCTTCTGCCTTGCCTCCTAATGACGACGCAGCCGGCAAAAAAGGACGAATGATAAGCCTTAGAATGAGCAATAAATAATAAGCAACTGTTCAAATTCAGCAAATGAGTCAAAGAAATGATTAGAATCGATTGTATATTATGTTCAGCAACGAAAATACTTTTTAATTTAAGGTTCCTTGCAGTTCAAAGTGATACATGTGTATGCACATGTTTATCAAACCAGGAATCGGTTGGTATGAACTTAGAACAGTTACTATGGATACGTATCAAGTGGTATAAACAATATTACAGAAAGTATTATGAAACCTCCATCAGTGGACACGTCCAAAACACACCTGCTAATGATTACAATATTTATAAATCCATTTACTTAATTTTGTTGACCGTTGCAACCATTTTAAGAAGGATACCCGTCTTTCAAAGAATAATTGTGTGGCCACTTGGCTGTTCTTCATAGACAGGTACCACTCAATATAAAATAGCACTTTACTAACTTTATGACGACCAAATCAAAGAGTTACAATTTGAGCTCCAGGCATGTCAAGGTCACCGTTACTGTATAAAGTAAAACCTGCATTATGCAGACACAGGTTTCCCGGACTTTTAGATCGTACGGAGTGACAAGGTGTCACCAGGATACATTATTGAGACAAATTCGATGCCTCCCGAAAAGTCTAAAAATCAAGGTTGTATCGTATTATATGTTCAAAGGAATCACGTTATGGGCCAAGGAAGGTTCTGAAACGTTCTTCAAATAGCGCCTTCTTTACATCACCAAAACATCGAATTGATTTTCAAGTTTGTTGTAATGCAGAGTTAGAACAAAACTGATTCTCCTGTTCGTCAAATCAGTTTAATTATTCAAAATGTGATTTATGCGGCTAATAAGTGAAATATTTCAATAAATCATTGCCTGTTAACAGAGATGATCAGCTAATGTGCAGGCTTTGCGTGCCAAGCTGCTTCTGGTCAGTGAAGCAGAAGCAGAGAACAATTGTCAAAACTCAATGCAGATATGATTTGTAGGAAAATTTCCATACTACATAAACAGATTAGAAAAGGACAATCATTTCTGATCATAAGCTATCGATTTAATACCAAGTGACCACTATGCGTCTTGTCTTAGGTTCTTTGAGATGTCGAAGAAAGCTCTTGTCATCAAGGGAAGCAAAATTTTCATTTTTATTGTTCTGTCTAGACATTTAGACGCTATTGTTCGGGGAGAAATTAATGTTGGTTAAAGATAATGTCAATACTCAGTTGCACTTCGTTGAGACCACTTCGCAAAGTAAGAATCTTCTAACAGTAAATGGCATTGTATTAAGCGAAGTAGCAAATAAAGTCATATTATAAAAATGTAAAAAATTTAGGATAATATGCTCTGTGCAGCTATATAAGCTAACACGTTTAAAAAAAGGTTCAAAAGTTTGAAAACAGATAACAATTTTCATATTAAAACAATTATTCTGTCGTGGGTTTTAATGACATAAAATTCTATCACAGAGGTGGAAATTGTATGCAAAATTAAATCTATAACCATCATCATCGTTATTATTATTATTATTATTATTATTATTATTGTGTGTCATCTCCCATCTTTTGTATCGATGATGGTTGATAGTTGTTACCATTTTTATAGTCAAGGTTCTAAATGCTTTTCATCTTGGAAAAGAATAAAGAGGAACAATAATTACTGTTAAAAAGAGACGGTTATTGTTCAAAACGAAGACACTTGTTTAAATTATATATTAATGAGTTCTGTTATGGAATGTGTTCTTATATGCCTTGCTTCAAACCTTGTATTCTCTGTCATCTTTTGTTCCTCTGTTTTTGAAAAGTGCCTGTCTCTTTGTTTGACTTTCTGTTCTCCTTTGTTGAATTCTTTTATGTACAATTCCTGTCCCTTTGTTGGACTATCTATTCTCTTGTGCTGAGTTCTTTTTTTACAAGTGCCTGTCACTTTGTTTGACTGTCTGTTCACTTGTGTTGAATTCTTTTTGTAAAGTGACCGTCTCTTTGTTTGACTATCTGTTATCCTGTGTTTAATTCTTTTTCGTAATGTTCCTGTCTCTTTGTTGGAATATCTGTTATCCTGTGTTGAATTCTTTTTGTCAACTTCCTGTCTTTTTGTTTGACTGTCTGTTATCCTGTGTTGAATTCTTTTTGTAAAGTTCCTGTCTCTTTGTTGGAATATCTGTTATATTGTGCTGAGTTCTTTCTGAAAAGTGGTTGTCTCTTTGTTAGACTATCCGTTCTCTTGTGTTGAAATCTGTGTGTAACGTTCCTGTCATATTGTTGGACTATCTGTTCTCTTTTGTTGAATTCTTTTTTTACTGTCTCTTTTACGAACCAGCTGTTATCTTGTTTGGAATTCTTTTTGTAAAGTTCCTGTCTCTTTGTTAGACTATCTCTTCTTCTTTTTCTAATTTCATTTTAGTAGATAGTTAAATGAAGTAGTTGCCTTTGTACCACGCGTACATCTCTGCGATCAGCATAGACCCATGCCTGTAAATCACAAAATTATTGAACTTTGTTATCGCTTAAGATTTTCTTTCAACCAGTCAAAAAGTCTGTTACTTTTGAAGGCATGTTACCGAGTCATCGTTCTACCTACGATTATCATTCTACCTACGATTATCGTTCTATCTACGATTCAATTGACACTTTCATCTGTCTGCATAATACACATTTACAGATGTGGGTAAATGCTCGTCTCAGTTGCCCCCACGTCATACTTGAATAGCCACAGTAAACAGAGCTGCACTGATTTTGCATTTTCTATATTTGCAACTTCATTTGGATATGAGGGGATATTGCATATTTATAAATGTATTTTTATTCCCTTTTGTTTGACAAGTTTCATCTGCAATAGTGACGTGAAATTATTATTTTTTAATCGCGTCTTTCCACTACCATCCCCTGTAATGTACAGTCATATTGTTGCATTTCATAATGGAAATTGTGTCGGGGATCTAAAGTTTAAAGTGAGCACTAATGCACCACTACAGATGGCGACCTATGAAACCTGATCTCCTCGCAATCACATAGATAAATGGGTCACGACAAAAAGTATAATGCTATCGCGGTGCTAGAATGCGTCCAGATGTATTTACCTTATTCATACATAATAGCTCTCTTTATAGTCATATAGTTATTTCTTGTTATTTTGTTCCTTTCCTTGTTTTAGATCCCTTCAGTTGTCTGGATATGTTTATTTCTCTGTGCCAAAAATGTAAATATCTCTTGTTCTGTGCGTATTATGCTTTTTATGTGTCAGACTTTCCTTTGGGTCGAAACATTCAATACCTTTGTTATTTTCCCCGCGCCGTTATCCCCAAAATTTTGTGCTGATATATAATCTGATAACAAAACCAAACTGAAGTGTAGTTTACTTGTTATAAGTCCATTATATAGCTATTGTTCATAGATACTCAATATCATTCAAACATATAATAGACCAACAAGAATCCTCTTGGCTATTGTGCATAGTATATGTTTTGTAGATGTAAGGAAGTGGCGTACCAAATTCTGCCTCCCCCCGAGAAAGAAAATTCCGGGGGTCCTTCCGAATAAAAATGTTGTTTGATGGGATATTTGTCCCTACCCCACCCCCTCCGGAGAGGCTTTGGTGCTTGATACGCCACTGATATAGTTTTTAAGGCCGTTTTTCCCTGACGAAGGGCTTGATTAGCAATGTAGGTAAGTGTTTTGTAATTGCTCCGTTATCATATATATATATATATATATATATAT
>JAECUM010015952.1:0-45491 GCA_016617855.1 Megalonaias nervosa | reverse complement strand
GTCATAAAATTTAACTGTTCTATCTCGTGGAAATATCGTTACAGCAGCAGTCCATGCGTGCGCGTTATGATCAATAATATCTATAGAAGCTCCTCTTGATTCATATTTCGATTTATATAAAATCTCTCCTGTCAGCGTTTTTACTGTTATTGGGAATTTTAATTTCTTTTCTAGCTCAGCGACATCTTTGATAGACGCTCCGGTATCTTTAACCGACTCTGCCCATGTATTTGTTTTTTTACGTCGTAAATCTGTTAAACCATTACCACGTATCGCGTTTATGAAATGTTCTGTAACTCGTTCAGCTACACAGTTTATTCTTGACTCTGACAATCTCATAGGTTTTAGATCCCCGACGTCAGGTTTATTATTAAGCGGATATATTGCATATACAACTGCAGTAACTGGATATGAACGTTCATAATATAATTTATCTATACCAGTAAGTATTCCGGGCTTAGATTTATTACTCAAAAGAATGATATTACCCCCGGACTGCACACGGACGGGATCACGCTTATCACGAATAATCCAAATATCTTCTTCTGTATTTACAATAAATTTTATTAAAATAAAATATTTTTGATCATCAAGGTGATTTATAATTACTTTTCCCCGTTTGTCATTCATCATATTAGTAACATTTCCAACTCTGAATGTTGACCATACATGAGCAGCGCCACTATTACGAAATTCATTTTTTGCTTCACGAATACGTTTGGTTACATCCTCATCAGTTAATGCCAGATCCTGCATCAAAACACTAAATTTATATTCTGGTAGTCAGTCAAGATCGAATCTGGTTGCGTAGGGTTCAGTCGCGGATAATTCTTCTATATTATAATTAGGGCAAATATATATTTAATTGAACATTAATATTTTAGTATATATATAATGCTTGAAACAAAAAACAAATGTGCTTGGCTCAAAATTGGATATACTTCTCTTTGTAATAAATCGTGTGTGAACAAATACTGTGGAAATCATGCACAAAGTATCAAAAATGGAAGTACAGGACCAATACCGTGTATTCAGTGTGGTGTTGGAGTAAGAGGAAAAACTCAATTGTGTCTAAAATGTGGCGGAAAAAAATACAGAGAACTAAAACGATATTATGATAAAAAAAATAATACATCGTCAGGTAAATCTCCTATAAAAACCGTAGAAGATTATCTGGTCAGATTTCAAAACAATGATTTAGACAAATAATATTATATATATAATGGAGCAAAACGAATTTGTGAAACATCCAGTATATACAAATTATGATTCATCCCAGTAGGTAATGTTGTAATTAAAGGTTATTTTACTTTTAATGTTGCTAAAGTAAAAAAATACTTATCAAGTAGATTCGTATTTGAATGTCATTTTGGATTGATCAAAGATGGACTTGTAGTTGATCATATTGATGGAAATCCCCAGAATAATCGGTTATC
This sequence comes from Megalonaias nervosa, assembly GCA_016617855.1. Taxonomy (NCBI): domain Eukaryota; kingdom Metazoa; phylum Mollusca; class Bivalvia; order Unionida; family Unionidae; genus Megalonaias; species Megalonaias nervosa. Next base: position 44,055 of record JAECUM010015952.1, on the reverse strand, counting down.
TAACCTGCAGGCTATTACACCTAGTCAGAATGCTGCACTTGGAAATGCTGGAAAATGTAAAAGGTTTCCAAGAAGAGCTATTAAATCTATAAATACAGAAACAGGACGGGAAATTACTTTCCCTTCGATGAATGCAGCTGCAAAACATTTTAGCATAAATTCACGATCGGTACGTGATGTTGCAGATAAAATATACAGATCTGCATATTCAATAAAATATGATCAGCAGATAATATTTGAATATCTAATTCTGTCTTCCTAACAAAAAACAAATAGTTCTACTGTCAATTTTCCCAAGGATTTTATTTAGCCATAATTACAGTCAAGGGTCCACCTTCACCGTCGCTGCTCTCAGCGTCATTATCATTTTTGACAGAATCAGATAGCATAATCTTTCTTAATTGCATTACACGATTGTCCACGATCTTTTTTCTTTCGTACTCGTGAGACAATTCGGATTTAATATTTTCGATCGAACGTGCAAGAGGTGCAAATAGCTTTACCTGATTGTCGTTTACCATAGCTAGTAATTCAAGCATAAATTGATAAATTAATTTTATAAATCTGTAGTTTGAAGGTAGTGTATATTTATTATCAAATTTTCTCTGTTGCAGTAATTCAAAATCGCACATAATTTTCTGAGGGTCGAGATTATCAGATATTTTTATTCCGTTATGTTTTAGTTTTTTAATCGCAGAAATAATATCATTAATGTTTTCTTGATTCATTATATATATATTTATATATTTAATATAAAAAGAAAATATTAGCTCCCATGACTTTTTTTTGTCAGGGAGCTGTTTTGTGTGTGATATATGGTTATATACAATGAAGATAATGGTTATATACAATGAAGGTGATTATATGGTTATATACAATGATGATAATGGTTATATACAATGATGATGACGGTTATATACAATGATGATAATGGTTATATACAATGATGATTATGGTTATATACAATGATGATTATGGTTATATATAATGAAGGTGATTATATGGTTATATACAATGAAGATGATGGTTATATACAATGAAGGTGATTATATGGTTATATACAATGAAGGTGATTATATGGTTATATACAATGAAGGTGATTATATGGTTATATACAATGATGATTATGGTTATATACAATGATGATTATGGTTATATACAATGAAGATTATGATTATATACAATGATGATAATGGTTATATACAATGATGATTGTATGGTTATGAAATATATACAAATGGTGATGACGGGGGAATCTTGTCTACGTCCAACAGATTTTGTACACTCTCCCCCCATACAAAACCCCGGGGAGCGTAAAAGGTACACCCCTCAAGGGTGTATGGTAGGAGAGTGTATTTTGTCTGTTGTGGATTTCGAGGAAATGCTCCGGGTTCCCCCAATTAAATAGCATCAGTCGCCAAATACAAGATAATATCTTTAGCATTTTGGAGACTCGAACACGCGAGAGTCTGTAGAGCTTCGATCTACGTCCAACCGTCTTACCATTTCGGCCATCGTTCTCTTATCAATAATACAGTTAAATTTAAGTAATATTTGCGCTGCTGCTTCACTCAGCGATGCTTACAGAAAACAGATAGATCACTAAATAATTAACGAAAAACGATATATATCGTGTTCGTAGGGACTGAAACTTCACATTTTTCTGTGTAAAATGGAATTTTATATTTCTAGTTTCCAAAAAATATATATAATTCTGTATAACACTGAGTCTATGCGTAAGCCGTAACAGCGGATATTGATTTATTCATATAGCGGATGTTCTTAAAATAACTTTACGCACAGCCGTTATATGGAATAATCAATATGCAGCCACAGCCTTCTAGATAATAGATTTCGATTGTGCACGGATTTTATGTAAACAAAAGAATAGTATTATAAACATCCGGATATTTTTTTTTTTGTTAATAATAAAAACGCATTATGATTTCACATACAGGTTTATATTTAGTACTTCGTTTCTCGTGTCCAGAATGCGATTGCTTTGGTCTGTAAGTTTAAAGTGTATTCTTGATAATAACGGATTATGAACTCGCAGGTACACGGGATTAATTGGCTCTGATACAATTAACGAACCGGGAGGGACCAACGGGCTAAAACTGAATAATATGTATCCTTGCTGAGCCTGGCTAGACTTAGAAAGATCTACCTGATAGCTACCTTCAATAACATCGCATACCAGATTGACTGCAATTGTTGTTGTTATATTTACAATGCCTGGCGATATATGACGTCCGGCACCAAAGGGATTGTTATTGTGTTTTAGTATAATCGGTGGTGGGGCTATTTTTCTCCATGATTCAATTACTCCCGGATAATATTCTTCAATAAGATTATTTAATGATTTCTTCATTTCAGCGTTATTTAAATCTGGTATAACAAATGTTTGTAAATCTTTTTCTGTTATTTTATAATGATCAAGAAATAACTGTTTACGCTCTTGATCTGTGTAAAGATTTCCATCGAGTTTAGTCGCAATGTTTATAATACTTCGATTGACGATGTATAAATCGAGTAGGATCCTATTTAAATGTTTTATTGACTCGATTATTTGCTGCTTGACATTATGATCATAATGTTGAGATAATGAAATAAGTAAATTTCTTAAATCATTAAATGTTTTATCGTATTCAGGTTTAAAAGGATCTAAAAATTCTTTAATAAATTTTTCATCAACAATCTCTCGAGGTCTCACCTTTGGTGTAACGATAACATTAAATACTGATCTAGTCGCCTTGGGGATCCTTTTACCGTAAAAATCGGTAAAGTAATATCTATCGTCGTTTGAATCAGATTCAAATCTTATATGATTCCATGGATATTTTTCTCGATATTCTGGATTTTTAATGAATTTTTCTTCACTCGTTTTAAATTCTTCTATTTTTGGTTCTGAAACTCCATTATAAACAGGTGCGACTTCAGGCCATCCTAACACGGATCTAATCGAACTTTGATAAATATCTACGAGGTAATCAGGAGAATTTATTTCAATCACCGCTGATAATGTTGGTTCATAAACAGTGATCGCTATTTTAGATTCTTTCCCTGTGAAAGATTTAATTCTGCGTTGGAACTCATCATTAATCTGTTCTATTTGATAACTGCCCGTTGAAATTCCAACAACTTGCCAATCAGGTGTTCCATCCGGTTTATTTTTATTCGCAAATACCAGTGAATTATTTGGTTGTTGTCCACCAAACGGTTTTGACCTAATATTAGGCCAGTTATGATAAACTCGTAATTGCGCTAGCGCTATTTCCTTTGCTGGAATTGCAGTTGGAAAATTAACGCTAAATTCAGGATTGGTTGAACTTAATGATATCATAGTAGTTTTTGACGGCGTTGTATTAGCTACGATCTGCTGAAGTAATTCGCGCGACTCTGACATTATTATTATCGTATTATTTAATTCTCCATCTTTCCGTTATTGTCACTAGCGATTATGAACGCATCATCGTAGGTTTTCATTGTCGTTACGAACTCCTCATTGGATATTTTACCATCACTGAGATACGCTGAAAGATACGAGCATAATTTAGTGTATGCGGTTGTTGCTGTGTGCAATTTCATTATGTACTCGTTTAGTTTATCATTTGTACACGTAGAAATTTTCTTAGCGATAATACTGAAAATACCTGCGCATGTTGTTGCCGTTGAAACTATAATTGTTACAACTGCAGGCGCTGTCATCGTTATTGTTGATAGTAATAATCCAGTTCCAGCAATAACAGCAGAAACCGAGTATACCATTATATCAATAACAACCATACGTCGACGATATTTTTTTTACCTTTATCGTGTAATCGTCGATGATATTTTTTAGTTTAGTTTGACACTCACATACTTGACAGTATCTGTGACGTTGAACGTCGATAAATGACTCTTGATTCATTATACTTATCTAGGTAACTAATTGAGGAGTTTCACATACAAATTCCAAGCACCACCAGTATAACGCTCTGGTTAAATTTTTGTCAGATGCTTCCAGCAGAAATGTTTCTTCCGCATCTTTATTTATTATGACGGATACAACTCCAGAAAAAGTGTCGATTGAATGACGCCGTGGAAATGTAGTAAATATACTGAATTTTGCTATGCTAAATATAGACAGCCTGTATACGCCAGTAATTTCTGCGGTGTGTTTGAGATTATTATCTTGCAGTGTCCATACTCCTAATCCTGATGCTACTGTGTATACTACGTTGAAGATCTGCTTGTGAGGCATTCCAGCAAGTAACTTTGTTACTAGATTTGTTTTTTCAATGATATTAGGAATTCCACTAACAATATCGTTGATTTTCATGTTAATGTCAGCGAGATTAATAATAACATTTGGTGGAGTTCCAAAAAAGTCATTAATATTTCTGTTTACATTTCTACGAAAATTTAGAAATGTTTGTATGTGAGTAAAATATTCAGCTCTAAATGCAGCAATTCCATCATTAATTGTCGTTAACGAAGTCGTTATTGGAATTTCCTTATCGTCGACGTATTTTTTAGTTGCGGCGTCGAAATCTGTTTCTGGTGTTCTGAGATTATTAATACCATTATTATTCATGTCGAGAAATGTACGCATTATACCACCGCTCACTGACACGTATTTGGATTCTTGATCATCGACGTATTTTTTTGTTGCTGCGTCTGTATCTGCGATTGGATCTCCCAGATGTGTAATTTTTCTTCCTGACATAATAATGTCACCGGTAAATACATCACCAGTTTTCTTAACATAATCGTTAACCGACTTACCGGAATCCTGTATTCTACCTTGATCAGTAAAAGTAACGATATTATTAACAACCGCGATGGGAATTCGTATAAATATATCTAGTAGTTGTATATTACTCGTTTTTAATCGCCCCTGTTTATCCTGAAAAACGACGACTTCATTTTGATCCACACTTGTGATATTTAATAAATCATCGATTTCATTTCTGAGCTGATCAAGAGTTGCATATTTAGATAAATCGACCTTCTCCTTATCTTTGCGAGTAGATCTTCCATAAATATCTACCATTATATTTACTGATATCAGTTTAAGTGTTATGACGTAGTGTAGTGAACGCGTGCACGACTTTATGAGGCGGCGCTGTTGATTTTGATACAGCATCAAGCATAGCGAGGGTTTCACGACCGCATATTGGAGGATCAGTTATTTTTTGTGTTGGTAGCGTTGAATACCAGATTGGAGCAGCATTATTGCTAACGTAATGAAGAAATTCTTTTGGTGGTGCTAATCCATACGAATCGAAATAAATAATTCCACATGGATCAATTGCATATCCTACCCAGTGCGTGCCTGGGCCAGAGTTTTTATCGAGATTAATGATACCGGTTTCAATATTGTTTGGTTTTTTTGGTAATTGATCGCGCATAAAAACACCTCTGAAATTTTTAATTTTTAATTGCTTAGCAGCATTAAGCAAATCAAAATTGGACATGGGTGATATTAGTAAACTGTCCCTGGTAATCTTAGACCCTTTCCGTACCATGAATGTGGAGTCCCTGGTAATCTTAAACCTCTTCCCTTTTTTTTGATTCCTTGTCCGGTTGCTTTTTTTAACGCAGCAGTTCCAACAGCACCTAGCGCAGCTGCTTTTGCAACAGCTGGGGCTGCAGCTGCTATTAATGCTGGTATTGCTGCAAGAAGCGGAAATATACCACCCGTTTTAGCAATATCTTTGATGGCGCCCGCAGAAAGATTAAGTTTGACGCCTTTATTTGATTTTTAGCGTCATTGAAGTTTTTAAACTGACGCTCGGTCAACGATAGTTTATTTGCACCGGTCATCTGTTCTCGCTTTAGCGATATTTTTATTCCATAGTTATTTTTTGATGCTGATTGTAGCTTTTTAATCTGACCAGGAGTCAGACTCACATTAACGTGATGATATAACATTATTAATATTATGAACGATCTAATTACATGTTTATTTACATATATTCTACTGGAGCATCAATAACTCTCATTCGTCCACCAACACCTTCGAGTAACATCGATTTATCGCTGAGTATAACGGCTATTGCTCTGTAATTTGCAATAACTCCTGTTACCACACGAGCTCGAAGATGAATATCTACAACAGATTGTCTTGTTAAATCTAAATGTTCTAGAGAAAAGTAATAAATCGGATACAGCGTTGTAAAATCTAACTGCGATATTTGTAAACCAGTATCAATATTTTGATCACGTCCCATGAACGACATTAATCGATAATAAGCCCGTGCTACATGGTGTTGATCGAAATTCAGTAATATATCCTCGGATGGTTCTTGATGTCCATTTATCCTTAATGAAACGTCAGAAACACCGAGTTTATCAAATATCATGTGACTATGTGCTTGATCGTTTACTCGTACAGCATTTTGAAACGTAATAAATATGTGTCTTGGTGCAGAAACACCTTACTGAGAAGCTATCTGCCATGTAAATAAACCATCAATTGCACTCTGAACAACATCTGTGGTCATTGTTAACCATGACAACGTTGATTTACCGCCTTGACTCATAAAAGATAACAACCGGTCTTCTTCAGATATTGACGGAGTCATCACTGGCATCCACAGTGAAAGGTTTGTTAGTATTACTATACCATCACCAGCACCAGCGGGTCGCCAGATTGCATCATTATCATTGCCTTTTCGTGCAAGTACAACCGTATGTTTGGCTCCGAAAATGACTTTTCTGACATTTCTACAGAATCCAAAAATATGTGACAGTGGAATTGCACATGAAAATGCTCTTCTTCCACCACTCAACATTGCTCTACGTGCTGCAAATCCTAAGTTGAAATTTGGATTAGAACCATGAACCACAGGCCATACATCAGCGTCAAGGTTGTTGGCGAAGTTTCTTGGTCGTCTTATATTGTATTGATTGTTATCAGAGTGGTTAGAAGTATCTTTTGAGAACATCATTGATGGACCAGCTGATCTTGAGTAATCGTCGCTGTATCTCGCAAGACCAAGTATTGTTGTGGCAACATCGACGTCTTTCTGAATTGATTCAATATTTTTTTCCGTCAATCATGTACGTAGCGCTGTCAAATAACGCCATAATACCATTATTAACAAAACCAACCATAATATCAGCGGCGTATGCTACTGGTGCTGCAGGATTAGCGTTATTTATAATTTCACCTTCGACTTCAATAAATGCTTCAGCGGGTAGGAAATATCTACTTGTATCTTGAACTTGTAGTTCAATTCGTCCACGCTGATCTGGAATTCGTGCGTCGTAAGAATAATACTGATAATCGCGCACAGACTCATCTTTGAGTACTGGTGCATCCATGTCAAACGCGGGGTCAGATACGCGCTTAAACATCCTTATTATTATCGTCTTCGTCTAACTCGAAGACCACTTCCTGCTATCAGACTAGCGGTTATATTTTTTTCCCTTTCCGACATCGGGATATCAGCTAACTCCGCTAATTTTTGATTAGCTGCTTGATTTATTATTTTACTGACATTTGCTGGCATCACTTCAGTGCTGGCCAATTTCACAGGTTGAGGTCGGGTCGCTTGTGGTGTGCGTATTAATCTTGATAGTCTATCTTTGATTGCTGAGAATGTTTTGCTAGCAATATTACCAACAGCGCCTATACCTTTTTCACGAACAACATCAATAGCTTTCATTCCTAGCTGCTTTGCAATCGGTATTGCTTTTGGGGCTATCCTTCTAAACAGACCCTGAAAAACATCACCTAATCCATCTCCGTAGATCGTATTGTATACCGGTAATCGAGAATTTATTACCCTGACCATGGTAGGTCCACGAGTATTGTGTATGATCATTTTATTATTAAGTGACTTTATCACTAATTACATACTTAATCACTATGATACTCATCGGCGATTTCATTAATAAGAGACTGATATACATTAATATCCATGATACCGCCTGTAAATAATCGTTTGCAAATATCAGCTACTTCATTAATGATTTCTGGGGAATTATTACCAGCTCGTTTTCCTCCAATGAGGATTTCTAGTCGATCGACATCAGCAAGAACGTTATTGGGACAGGTAATAAGACCACTTCCTAAACCACTTCCAGTTGCGCCAGGATCGTCTTGAAATTCTTCTTCTTCTTCCTTACTTGTTGTTTGGGCTGGTCGTAGTTGTTGTGATCGTGGTAATTTAATCTGTGGTGATGGTGGTAATTTTGGATAATCACGAAGTGATTGCTCAGATGGTTTTGGTGTTTTTTGTTGTTTTTGTATTCGTTTTTCTGTTTGTTGTTGTATATCTCGTACTTTTCGTTCTATTTTAGAAACCGGTGTTAATATCGGTGATAATTCAAATTGTTGTGGTGATGATATTGGCGGTAATTCAAATGGTTTTGGAGATTGTTGCTTTTTACGTTTTTTTCTTTCCATTTCTTCTTCTTGTTTTCTTAATTGTTTAAATTTTTTAATTTCATTACTATAAACCTGATATGATAGATCAGCATTTCTAGCTTGTTGAACATTCATGTATATGCGATATAAATATTTTTGCTATTGATCAATGTTTTTAATATCTTTAGCGTATTCAGGTTTCATTAATTTATCTCTTTGACTATAATTATTCACAGCAAATTCAGCCAATTCTTGTAGGTTTTCAATATTGTTAATTGTTTTAATAGTTACTTCATCAAATTTATCTATCAATTCAACTATTGATTTTGGTTTAGGGGCTGGTGCTTCAGCGCCTTCAGGCTGAGCAGCTTGAATACGACCAGCAATATCAGCAGGCAATGTTGCAAGAGCTCGTTGTGTTGCCTCAGTTGCTGCAACAATTTTCTTCGTTGGTTCGACAATCGGTTTAAATAATTTTTCTGTACCCTCTGTAAATTCCACCTGAGACTCCTGACGCGATTGTAGTTGTTGCTTAACAGAATCACGAACAGGTAGATATTTTTTAATTGCCTCTAGTCGCTCTCGAGTTAATTTAGCTGAGTGTGGTTCTCCAATACTCATTATTGATAATATCTATAATGGCTGTTTAATTCATAGCAGCAGTAGAGCTGGACGACAAAAATTGAGTGACCCGCGAGTAAACGAATCGCATAAAAATCTGAAAAAAAAATACGTCAACAAAAAGTAACGGAAATGAGCTAACCCAAACGATTTATTATCCGTTTTTCAAACTATATGGTAATAATAAAAGTTAGGAGGTTCGGTTTATGTTATTGACCTTTTTTTTTCAGCCTCTGTAGGAACCTTTATTTTTTATAAATAAGGTTTCAGCCAAGTGGTCTGTTCAGCTCTACTGCTGCTGTCTGTCTGTCTCACTTTCCCTCTGTCTCTGTCTGTATGTCTGTCTGTCTGTCTCTCTCTCCCTTACTGACTCTTAATGAGCTGATATTAAATTTGAAACTAATTTAGGTAAATCAATTTCAAAAACAAATTTCAAGTCAGGAGTTCATCAAATAACACATTTAATTTCAGTTTAAAGAAAATGTAAAGTAGATTCGGGAAAGGAAGATGAACAAGTTGATGAGTTGTTTCAGTCACCGTACTATTGATAGTTATAGCATAAGTATTAATTTGCAAAACCTGCAGAATCTCACTTAATTTTCTTAGTGTAGAGCAAGGTTTACAAAACCATTAATAGCAAATTTGATGAATCATAATTTAGCAGTTGGAGTCTCTTTTGGACCGAGTGACCATAAACATATTTTACATTAGGAGTCAGCCTTTTATCCATAGCGAGACTGACATGATGGAAATTATATATCCGGTTTGATTGAAAGTTGTTGTTGTTGTTGTTGTGGGGCTTAACGCCATTTTTCAGCACACGATAGGCTATACATGGCGGCCAGTATTAATGGTGGAGGAAGAAACCGGGAAATCCACGGAAAGAACCACCAACCCACGAGAAGCTACTGGCAAGCTTTCTCACATATCCACATTCGCCGAATCTTAGACTCGAACCCACGCAGACAGAGGTGAGATGGCAGTGATCTGTAACGGAGAGCGCTTTAGACCACTCGGCCACTCGGGGCCCCCTTGATTGAAAGTGGATGCGGATTTGCAATATTTGTATCAAACTCAATTCAATATTTATAATTGATTTGTGTAACTCCAAACACAAATGTCATACTTTTTGAACTTTTTATTTAAATGTTACGGGTTGTAATTATTGACTTCTAAATTCATGCATAAGGACTACATCGTTTTCGACAGTTAAAATTGACCTTAACACATGCAAAGGCAGTAAACAATTCGGGACAATTGTCTCTGACTATAAGGCAGTCATGACCTTTAACATAATATAGCATTAGCCACCTGTTGAGACGTCTTTCGGTAAATCGAGGTAAAATAAATAAGCATACAGCAAGACATTCTATATTGTTCAAGTTTTTTCTCTAGTAGCCCAAGTGTACTTACTGTTAGTGATGTATTCTGGCATTGATCCTTCGATTAGTACTGGACATAAAAAAAAACAGTTGGTAGCTAAACAGTAACGTACTACCGTCAACGATTTGGGCCTATAAATATATCATGGCACCAGAATTAATTTGATCAAGACTCTAAATTTCGATCTGGAACATAACAGATCACAAGCGATCAGTTATGTAAGAATCTATGTTGATGCCTAAAACTGCCTTCTGATAAAAGGTGAGAAAATGACTAAATTCAAGTACAGTTTTGATTACCAGAAATAGATAGTATGTTAAATAATTCATTCAAAACATCAATTTGCGAAAATGAATAATTATATTCCACTTTGGATTAATAGATTAAAAAAAAGATTTATAAAAAGAAAAATGAAGAAACAAAATTAGTCTCAAACCTCGGTTATTTATAATTGTTATAAATTACATTCAATTTTGAAAATGTTGGTTTTGCAGGTTACAAGAAAGTGTTCAAGATAACGAAATACTAGTGTCGGTCAGAAAAGACTTGTTTAGTCAGACTGCCAAATAGTATTCATGACATGGCACCAGTTTCAATAAATATCTCAAATTGTAAATTTCAAATTTCAAGTCTGAGTATCTTTCATATTGTTTGGTTGACAACAAATGGATTTCTCACAGAGCATTCAGCCTGTATCGAGTGTCCAATTTTTTAAACAATGTCTTGGATTCACATATAAATAGTCTCATATGATCTCTAAGATCATTGAGAACTACTAAAACGGCATTTTCACTGCCCTTGTTTATAACACTTCTGATAATATTTGATACAAAAGATAGTGTAATGGGTACAACAAGTAAAGCTTTAATTCAAACCAAAGCCAGGGAGTCGTTTTGTTTTGTAAAAATGATTAGACATAATCTTATATTTTGAGGAAATTCTGAATAACTCTTCAATAATATGAAGACTTTATTGGAGATATGAAAATAGTATTAGTATATTTTAGTCTAATAATTACCTGCTGAATATTCAGTAAAGACAGCATTTTAGCAAACAATGTCTCGATGTAGGGAAAAGACGTGAGAATACAATTGAAACCGGAACCTCGTCTTGTAGTCCCGCTAGGATATAACCTGTGCTAAATAGTTCGTGAGATATCAATAGGCAGGTTTGCTTGGGAAAATGTTTAATACCTATTCAGTCTGTAGTGAAATTGATTAGACTGGTTTCTCTGTATCTATGCCCTATCAAGTTCAAGTTCCCCATGTCGTAAGCGTATGATCGTAAAAAGTATATTGGACCTGACTTCTTTTCTCTCAGAATAACCAATCATTACTGTGACTTATAGACAAATTAAATATTAAATGTACAATGCAAAATACATGTTATTCACATAAACTTGGTATCCCTAATATAGATAATAGAATCATCGGCTAAGAATACAAATTACGCCAACGACATAGCATGTTTGTGTAGTTAAATAGCTCCATAGATTTATCCGTCCAAAAGAGTAAATAGTACAGTCGTATTCAGCCATTATGCAAGGTACACATGGTATGATTCACCATAGCGTGGAAGCAAGACGCAATATCTATTTTACGATTCGACTTTGGGATTATTGAGAACTCATTCAAAGACATTCTAGAATATATTATTGTTGTGCATCAATACATTCAAGACTCTTGGTGCATCGGAAAATTCAAGCTAGTAAACATAAAACATATGAATAAGCCAAATTAGTCTTTTTACCGAGCAAATTCAACCATCGCGTGAAACGTTTCAGAAGTCATTTGTTTTCCCTTATTTCCAAGGACTTCTCGAAAACAATTGTCGTCTACTGAAAATTCCAAAGCGTCCAGACTATAACTAATATTCCTCTGATCAAGGTGGCGCTCTACAGTTTCGTAATTTGCATGGGTTAGAATTTTAAAGAAAAAGAATTTCCCCGGGTTTCCTCACTAGTTATAGTGACTATTTAAAAAAGACCTTTAATATCTTAGGTATTGTTCAAAGAACCTTTAATTCCCCTTATTTTGGTGTGTGATTGATGGGTGTAATATGGGTTACAGAGTATACAGCTTGGCCTTATTCCAGATGTGCACCTTTCAAAAAAGTGCTAGCTCCACTTGGTCATTTTCACTTCCTGAACTTCATAGGTAAATTGTAAAAAAGGGAGCCGATAACTTTTTTTTTTTTTACATTTTATATATTTTGGTAATTCATTCATTGCACTTTCAGAAGCTGACATTGTCTAGTCTAGCAAAATTCCTTTTCCCTATTTTAATAGGTGCTAAGGATAGTGTGCCTTAGACAAATTCAGGCTGATTTTTGGAGCATAAGGGAGCAGTCATTTTAGTTAGCAGTGTGCTAAGATGATTTACAATTTCCAAAAGTACAATATCCAAAGAAATGTCAGCCACATTACATCAAAGTAGCATAAAGGTATGCCAACATTCTCTCTACTGTGCATGTTTTAAATGCAAACAACTTTACCTTACATACGTCACTCTCTCAAAAGTACATAATAACTGCCGAGCGCCCCCCCGCATGACTACAAATATCACAACTACATATTTATATCACATCTTCACAATTGCATACCAACATCACAACTGCATAGTTTCTCCCTATCACATTTCCGTAACCTAGCGCCAGCATTCCACGCCGTGAAAATATACAACTCAAACACTAAATACAGGGAACTATTTTTCCTACTCTACGCTAGGTCGGTCAAATCATGATTTTAAGCCTCGTTTCGTCAGTAACTCTATACCATATTTATCATCACAGCAACAATAAAAGGCTTCTCCAGATAACGGAACAGTCCCTTTTCAATTATTTCTTTGTTCAATTTATCAGTTCGTATCATATATACTTCACATGGAGACACACAATCAATCCACACAATTAGATTTTAATAGAGACTACTTGGCTACATTCCCACTTATTCGGCTCTGGCCTGAACTCACTACGAAATTAAACCATGCAATCATGAAATCTCATCAACACTGCACTCCGTGAGGTTTGCCCCTAGCAATTGGCTGAGGACTATTTCTCCAACACCGACTTCCCATAATCAAACAAGTAATCATGAAAATCTAAGAAATCCTAAACCTGAAGTGCCATATAAAAATGGCTGATACTCCAAAATTTATTACACACACTTACTCACACTAGATATTTAGTGGCCTTGAGTACTTAAATAAAATTCAAACAGAAAAGAAACTGCCGTCCTGAACATTTTAGGATGATTCGTAGTCTTGAAAAAGGAATACACATACTTAATCAAATTAATGTACGCTTGTAAATAACTAAATATGACATTGTTTTGATGGAGAGGGCCAGCTAACCAAGTTATTCCAAAAAGTTGCATTTGGCCCCAATAACTTGTACCAGATCCCATTTGGCCCCAATAACTTGTACCAGATCCCATCTGGCCACCACTCTGACATACGTGACACATGTCAACAAGTAATTAAAGGATCTAAAATATAAGTATGCTTGTAATATTCGAAATTATTTTGGGATTAATACTTTCGCTTTGTAAAACAAACCCCACAAAAACAGTTTTAAATTTTTTTTTCATGAAAAACGAAAAAATTCTGTTAACTTAATTCGTAACAAGATTCTTGGGGAATTTTTTTACATTCCAAACAACTGAAGTAGCAGTACAGTGAAAAAGTACCGTAAAGATACCACTAAAAAAATACCGAGGTAAACCGGTACACTGGTAATACCGAGGAACTCTATTATTTATGGTTACAATGTAAATAATATTAAGCCAAATTATCAAATGATAACGTGACTTTTACATAATGAACTTTACAGCACTGACACAGCTAAAACTGTTTGCTCAGACAATTTCCTTGTCATGACAGATGACACACATCGCATTTGAATAAAATTCAGAATGACATCGTTACACAGCGATGCAAGCATGAACACAATGGACAAATAATGCATGAATAAAATATAGTTCAATAGTAATACTGCAGTAAAACTGTTCAAAACCTTAAAGAAAGCTTTCAGTTCGCTATGTGTTGTCGCTTTAAGGATTCAGGAGCTCTATGAAAATAAGGGACTTATGTCACACTTAATATCAGTTTAACATGTGCTGAGAATGGTAGAGTTGAACGAAATAAACCTGTTCTTAATTTTGAATGATTTGGTTAATTTTAAATTGATTTTGCATTTGAATAATTTAATCCTACGATAGCACATCTCTCTCTCCCTTTATCCATCTATCTAACCATATGTGTGTGTGTGTGTGTGTGTGTGTGTGTGTGTGTGTGTGTGTGTGTGTGTGTGTGTGTGTGTGTGTGTGTGTGTTGGGCCTGCATATAGCGAGGGACAAATGAGGCTAGATAATGACAGTTATGCAGAATTTTGTTTTAATTTACTGCTAAATGTAGTTATCAGAGATAAATTACAACAAAAAAGAACTACCAGGATAACAAAGATTTTCCAGATTGTAACATAAATATGAGAAAATAATTTTGTGAAATAAAATGTTTTGCTTTCCGTGTAGAACTATCAGCATGCCGCAGTGATTTAAAATGTAATCCTTATAAACAGTTCACTATTTGAAGTGTGGAAGCTGTTATACGGTCCTAAATGTAAGTATAATCAGGTATCATAATAATAATAATCATATACTATGTAGGATGTTACACACTTAGTTAATCATAATTTAAACACACTTAAGTTCCAAATAAACACAAATGATATTTGTTACGCTCTGTCTCAAAAGTCGTGCACGACCACAATTTATTTCACAACTTTATTATAGATAAGTGGCTAAAATTGTAGTATTCTCAGCTTGACAAGACACGAAAATTAGTATATGCTCATTTTTGTCTCCGTTAACTTTACATTGCCAGAATCGTGTAATATTTTACTGTCTTGCACACCTTCTTATTGCACTCACGTGCATGACACGTGTGCCCAGTAGTATATCAAGAACTATGTTATAGACAAATCATGAACACTCATGTAGTAGGCGCTTTACGTTTTACGTTTTAGTTGATTAAATTTGTTTCTGAATGAACTAAAGCAGATGTTTCGTGGACTGCCACATAACAGCTGCTTTGCCACATTCCGCGTTAACTTTACTGCATTTAAAATAAAATAAACATATTATTCCCTAGCGTCTTTTTGATAATTACAATTGAAAGACTTCCTATTTTTCCCACAATAGTATTCCAAACATTCAATGACAGAAGAGAAACACACTTGCAGATGCCAACACGCTGCTCCCTCGCTGCTGAAAACAGATGTACTTCATATAGACCATTCTTAATGAGATCCTCATGTATATTAATGTATCGCGAAAACGAGGCTAAGCTAGGCAGATCGAGAAAACATATGGCGTCCTATTGTACATCGAGTAACGATCTGAGCTATTTGCCAGATATTTCTTTTTCATTCGTTGAGAATTTCATCACGGGTGTCTCCAGCAGTTCAGGGAAGGAATAGATGACAAAAGGATTCAAGTATTACAGTAAGGGATATGTCCATCCTCTTAAACATAAGTTGATTTACGTTGAGTGTCCTTTTTCTCTACAGCACACAAAATACAAGTTAACGATCGAGAAAAGAAACTATTTAAAGCATGAATTTTGTTTCTGATTAGGTATGGTTTAAATGTACAGCTATGATCAATCAATACTGTGGTCAAAACACGCGGTCAGAATAAAACATTTACAAAATGTGCATAGTGACACAAACTGTCCTTTTAACCAACCACGCCTCCCCCCCCCCCAACCATAGAGACTTTGTGGTGTGCTTTAAATAGTTTTGGGTACATGTCGGTATGCTTGCATTTTGATTTTTATCAGAAGTGCACAACTTGTTTGTTGATATGGTGCTTGCTGCTTTTAGTGCCTGGAGGTGGAAGGGACTGGGATTTTCCCTTTACATGACATATTTTTTCTTTTCTGAATCTTTTTTGTTTCAATAATAGACTGGCAGTTATATATTTACCCACAAAACAACAGGATTATTTGCTCAAAGCTGTTTGAAAGCCATTCATATATATATATATATATATATATATATATACTTAACATATATATATATATATATATATATATATATATATATACCCTTATATATATACTGCTATATATATACTCTAACATATATATACCTATAATAATCAAAGACACCCTGCACCCAAACACACAAACTGGTCCCTTATTTATGTGAACTTCTAAAACACACATACATACACTCATTTGCTTCATCGACAGAACCTATTTTGCGTTTGGATTTCTCATTATTACATCATTCAGTTGCAAGAAAATACAAACACACCAACAATCATCCAGTTTCTTACCTTAAAATTCGGCCCCTCATCATGACGTATTGCAACAATCCATTTTCTACGATGCTCCACCTTCTTCACTGATGAATTTGGTGGTAGCTTAAATCTATGTGAATTCTGGCATTGCCATTGCACAACGGAACACAACAATATTCGTCACGATTTTTTCCCTTGCCAGTATCAATTGTAGCAGCCGTGGTTGCGAGGTAAAATAAAGCTGGTGCCTAGCTTAGCCTCGTTTTGGAGTCGTTGACCCAGGGTCAAATGAATGCATGAATACATTCTGAGAATGGTCTATAGAATTGATACAGATCAATCCAGTCATTATCACGAAATTTAGCAGAATCGATCAAAATACCAAAATAATATTCATTCCAGACTAAATGTAAAGTTTGTTGCAATGCGCATTCATTCACACTATGAACCTAAATTTCAATTTTAAGTACACCAAAACGCCATTTTCTTTCGAGAGTGATATCTAGCGCGCGACTAAGTTCAAATTTATTTGGGCGGAGCTATCTACTCATTAATAATGTTGTTGTGTACTGAAGAGTCCGAGCTTGTGCATTTAGTTTGGAATACAGTATAAATTAGGTTACTTTGTTTCTTGTAGTGTATTTTTGTTTATGTAATTAAGCCTTAGGTAGAATAAAAAAATGAGTATATAATTAAAAGGTTACTGCATTTGTGTGGGAAAATATGAACTCGTTTTGTCAGATGGATATACTGCACTCCCAAGGTCGTATTTGAATGCTAGATGGATGAAAGTTTCGAACCAAACGATTTCAGAGCACTCACAATTCGTTATCAACAATATTCCAATTTATGACACTGGGATTAACTTTGAAAAATACGATAAGACTAGCGATCGACTATACAATGAATGCAGTAAGTTATCTGATACCAGCACATGGCACATATTTCAAGATAATCTGAAAATGATGACCGTCTTATAGTGCATTGTAATTGTCGTTTTGACCTTCATGCTCTTCAATTATCTATCCTAGAATTCACTAACTGAATATGTAAATAGCATTCTTAACCAATCTCTAACGCAAGGCTTAAAGTTTGTACATTATTAGAACGTATATGGTGCAAGTATTTAATTCTAAAAACTGGCTAAATACTTGGAAGGTTCTTTTCCTGCATAATTAAAATAATAGTTTGAAGTAGCTGTCTCATTTGGAAAAGGCAATGGTAAAGCTAGTTTGTTTGCAAACAAACAAATAAATAAATAAATAAATAAATAAATAAATGAAACGCTAAAGATGTGAACAAAAATTAATCAAAATTAAAACTCCTGCTACAAAATGAACTTCGAACATTTAAGATATAATAATTATTTACCGAAGTAGAAGTCGTAATAAATCGGCTAACCATTCCGCCTTTATATAATTGGTTGGATCAAAACGATAGCATATGATTACATCGTTATATATAAACACCCACATGTGTCTTTCTTTCTTTCTTTCTGTGTGTCCCGGCTGCCAAACAAGAAGTCGCGAGTTCGAAATTCGCGGGGGCATTTCAAATTATTTTAATACCATTTTGTATTTTATTTTCAATCTTTCTTTTAAACTCGTTCATCGCTATTTGTTTCTATTATTATTATTATTATTATTATTATTATTATTATTATTATTATTATTATTATTATTTTTATATTCATGTCCTAGGACAGACAATTAGCCTATTCTTAAATACAAACACCCACATTTGTTTTTCTGTGTGTCACGGCTGCCAAGCAAGAAGTCAAAAGTTCGAAACTTGCGGCAGTATCCCGAACTTTGTTATTACATTTTTGTATTTTTATGTTCCAACTTTCTTTTAAACTCACTCATCACAGTTTTATTTTATTTTTTTCAATCTCGTCCTAGGGCGGGCAATATCTAGTTGATGGATAAAATAGATATACTGTAATTACATTGACGGATAAAATAGATATACTGTAATTACATTGACGGATAAAATAGATATACTGTAATTACATTGATTGACGGATAAAATAGACATACTGTAATTACATTGACGGATAAAACCGATAGAATATAATTATAATGAGGAATGATCTTAAAACATGTATAACGACAATAAATAAACAGACGCCTTCAGATCCATTTCGTACCCAAAGACTTGTCATTGATTTCTGTCTGCTTTTACTACTGAATGATAAGATGCGCCCTTACTTTCCTTGATGTAACAAACGATATTAAAACAAGACAGCGTTGATAAAAGATAAATTCATCAAACGAGATTGTGTTTATCAATATAATATCTTGCACAAATCAACCACTGAAAAATATACTGGAAAAATTACAGGATATTAATAGCCAAGAATTATTATTATTATTATTATTATTATTATTATTATTATTATTATTATTATTATTATTATTTTTGCAACTAAGATGAAATGCACTCTGTGTAAGGTTTGGCATATGTGTAAATGTATGTATAAATCAAACTGCATCACTATTAACATCCTATTCATCAATGTTGATTATTACACTGTTCTCGTCAAGGAGGTAGAACCAAAAAAAGCAAAAGAAAAAAGAAATCAAAATAACAAGAAAAGACCGCAAGTTGGTCATAAACACAGAAATAACATTCATTCTTATATACGACGCATTAACCCACTTTGACCACAACGTGTAGACAAGCCGCCTTTGTTTGTTTGTTGTTTTATTTGCGGTCATTATTAGCTAATTGCTAAGACTTGAAAATGTGTTGCGACACAGCAATCAAGTCATGCAATGTAACACTAAACAAATTTCTCTAATCACCCTGAGCAGAAAGAATCGTTTATTTGTCATATGTATCTGATGCATAAATAATAAATGCAAACCGAGTTATCCAACACCAGTCCATATGAATGTCAAGCTGATTCCGGTTAATGACACTATGTGTGGGATTGTCTTTCAAAATAAGATAAGACCGAGTATCTGCTATATGAGAAATGTGTCCTGATATCACCACACTATTCATATTACATGCCAACAACAATGCGGCACCTCTTCTATAGCATTGCAATTGTCGTTTCAATGTGGCCAATATTGAATGCGTTGCTTCTTAATGCTCCGTGCGAAATTTCGACCTTTGGGTATGTATTTAACTTTGTAATCACTGGCTCAGAGGTGAAGGATTGTACACAAATAGACCGTTTATGCATAAATTATTCAGCATAAAGGAAACTAATTAGATGGAAAAGTTCTTTCGAAATATACATTTTAAGATGAGGTCATACCAAATGTATATGGTTTCTGCCACTGCAGCGAAAGTCTATGAATAAATGTTTGACCACTAACAGTAAAACCTCTACTGATGCAAAAGGATTTGATCAATAATTGGAACAGCCTTAACTGACTTGAACAGCCGTAAATTATGCGTAAGCACGTTGTAGAATTTTTGCTGCAACTTTTGTGTTACCTAATATAATCGTAAATGGCAAAAACGTGACAAAGTTTCTTCTGGATCACTGAAGCAAGGGGCTTTAGAGGCTCCGTGTTGGTTTAGGGGAAATTAAGGTAAGTTGCAGTAGAAACAATAATAAGCAAATCCGACAGCAACAAAATGTATTTACCTACAACCATACCTACATCAATAGACATGTTCTGTGTATCCCTACGAACGGGACAATATCTATAACTACAACTTTAAACTGTTTGGGAGTTTTCATCTAATTTAAACCGGTTTTCAACATTTATCAAATAACATATGACCATCTACCACTTTTATTTTTCAGAACTTGAAAACCTTCTACTTCCTATCCTCCGTTTCCTAATGGAATACCATAGGCAACTGACCTATAAAAATGTAAAGAATAAACCTAAGTCAGTGACCTTCACTCAGGACCACTGACCTCAACAATTATATGAAAAACTCCAGGCCAGCGATTTTTAAACAAAATAGATACTGCTATGTAAATGGCACAGCATTCGTTGACATTAAAATACCAAAATGTGAAACCTGGAAATATCAAACTCCTTTAATTCGTCTTAACACGAGAAAAGAAATAAAAAGAATTATTTGCCAATTTAACGGCAGAGTGGTCGCAAGAAAGCTAAAAGTCTCACTTAATGAACCTTCAAATGAAAATATAAATAGTGAAAAACCTAGAAAGAATTGATTTTCTTTTATATTTTAAAAGAAGTTAAACCATATTTATAGAAAATAATTGACAAAAACCATGTACATTTAGCATCAGTAATAGTCCAGGTGGATTGATAGATTGATTTCGTAGGAATGGAAATAGAAGAAGATCAAGTATGTAATCATCATATTGATGTAGAGTGGTATCATAGAATACCAGCAAAAACAAAATGAATAAAATGAGATAAGAAATAAAGCTGAAGAACTGTATGATTTCCAAATACACAATTTTATCAGGGGGCCTTTTTAGAAACACATTGATTTATTAATCATATAAATTTTTGAACTTCTTCACAGAATTAGATCAATGGTAGGAAATTCATACCAAGATTTACCAAACTGGATAAGGCAAATAAGCTACAGAACTAAAAGACCATATATGTTACTTTGTGCAATAAAACAATAATGAACACACCATGACTTCATCTGTACAGGCCACAAAAGATAACCCATATAAATATAATGATTAGCGTATTCAGTAACCTTGCATGTACAAGATTTAAAAACATTTGAAAATGAAAATAATATACATGTCAGTGTTCATAAAAATAGACAAAGTTATTAGACCAGAAAGAGAAAAGACATTTATTAACAGATGTTAATAATGCACAATTAAAATAGTTATCATTATTAGTAAACAACGGATTTATCAATTATGGTTTCATCGCAAGTAAACAAAAACACAATAAACCACTTTTACAGGAAGTTTTTGAATTTCAAGAACGCTTAAAGCTGATTCAACGAAACAGTAAACACAAAACGGACATAATGCCAGAAGATGGCTATGTCGTTAAATTTATAAAATATCAAAATCAAAAAGATGGTTATGTCGTTAAATTTGTGAAATATCAAAATCTAAAAGATGGCTATGTCGTTAAATTTATAAAATATCAAAAACAAAAAGATGGCTATGTCGTTAAATTTATAAAATATCAAAAACAAAAAGATGGCTATGTCCTTAAATTTATAAAATATCAAAATCAGTTTAATGTTGAGCCAACAATTTCTATTCACGAAGACTCAAATTAACATGCGTAATAGATAATGAAAACAGTCGAAAACACACCATCAGGATTTTATCTTTATCTTAAATCAATTGGTAATAACTCTAATCCTACTCGTTTCAGAGGAGCAGACTTTATCAAAAGTTTTCAAATAATTATAATCAGAAAAGCAAAATGTTTTTATGATAAACTGAAGACCAAGAAGCGTAGCTGAAATTATATTCATTAATAAATATTAAATGCGCCAATACATTCATATATGTCGAAAGGAGATCACTGAAGAAGACAGTGAAGCCTACTTACGCGATAGCAAAATTTACCTATGGAAAACGCATTTGAAGAAACTGATGAAGTTGACGAAAGCATCAATTACAAAGAGATCAGGATCACGTAACGGTAATATATGTAGCTACTGCGCAAATACAATTAATAAACATTATAAATATTCGAAATATATTCCACTATTTATTCGTAGTTTATCTTGATACGAGCATCAGCTTATCATCAAGAGCATAGTAAAAGCGTTCTAGGGCGAAAAGTATCTTGCACCAAATAATAATGAAAATTGTATTTCGTTTAGTACATTTTCCTGCTAAACTTTAAAAGGACAAAGGATCAAAGAAGCTGTACAAGATTTTCAGGAATTGGAACCTAGGTTTCTGAGACAGGATATTTATCTACATGAATTAAAAGATTCATTGGCAAGATTTAATGACCGAACTACGATCAATCTAGAAAAATAATTTTAAAATACTCACAGGATCGGGAATTAGCGCAGTAAATTATCGATATATAAAACATGCTATGAAATTTTTTCAAATAAATTCTTTTGGCGATCTTCAAGACGACGATGTAAATACTTTCGTGTCATGTAACATATGTTAAGAAATTAGATCTGTAGTATATGAATAATTATAAACTACACCATGACATGTTTTATTGCACCAGGAGTAGCTCGCGACACAAGTTTGAAAATATATAGGTAAGACCTAGAATTGCTAACATATTATGTTTTGTCTGATTAATTCTTAAATTAGCGGAGGAATATTTGTGATACCTAATAGACACTTTAAAGTAATTCATTAATATTTTATGATCATAACAACAATAAAATAAGATAGTATAGTTATTATAACCACACTTTTTGGAAATAGTTTATTATAGGCTTAGATATTAACAATTTGTGTGGTTGGACTCCTTGGCAGTATTTGTCTGTTAGAAATTTCCCCTGAACAAACAAAGACTAAATAAAAATATACGAAAATATGTATAGTCTTAGAGTAATAATAATTCATTGGGCGGACTTTTAGACGTAGATTTAGAAGACTCAAAGGTTGGCACAACAATTTTAAAATTAGCCTTTTGAACCACAAACACTTCCCATTGAGAATGATTTATTCCATCTATACAAATTCATGCAATAAAAAAGCTACAACACATTCAGTACATAAACTATTATGAACGTTAAAAACAAAGAAAAATATATTATCCATTATCAATATTTGAAGTTATATGTATAATTACCGATAAATCTAAAAATAATACATAGAACTGCAATATGATGAAAAAATGAAGTTATTGATGACCAATACGGATTCTCGATGCCCCACTAGTGTTGACAGAGACAACTTTTACAATGATATGAAACACAATATAGTGATATGAGATAAGCCCTAACAAAAAGAACAACTTATATGTTATACCATTAATTAATAAAAAAGTTGAATGATTGTTTAAAGATGAGTTGAATAATGTACCAATACGACATTTTTGTGGCCTCGAAATTAGGTTATATACTTTAGAACTGACACAGAAGGATAAAAGAAACATTTAAAGGTATTAATAAACCTGTTGCTAAAACAATCACAATTATATACATACAGAGACTGTTTATTAAACCAAATACAAGTCGCCAAGAAATGAATTTAATTAGGTTCTAGTGTTAAGTATGTCCATTTTGTCTTTTTACGTTCGGTGCATTACTAGATTGCAGATGTGCTATAAATAGGTGTTGACAAATTTTAAAATCAATCTTAATAATACACCTGTTCACAAGTTTGGGCAATTTTCGGTTTGTGTGATTGAGTCAAGTAGGTTTTGTTTCGAGGTAACATACTGTGGAATACGTGAGGTATTGCGACAGACTTTTTAGATCCGTAAGGTGTATATGAGGACGAAGAACTGGATAGTTAATTCATTCATACTTTCCTATGTATTCGATGCAGTATCAGTCTGCCTATGTATTTAACGTTGTGTTTATATACAATATGAGAGGAACCATTTGGCTGGATTGTTCACTGGAATTGCAATGTGCTCATTTACTCTCGACTAAAACGTTATTCTGGGATTATTGTCAATTCATTCAATGGAGTTATGGACAATGCCATTGTAATAAATCAAGAGAGTTAAGATTTTAGCCCATTCAAGGCTACTGGTAACTTAGCACATTCAGGGCCTGGAATTCATTCGGAACACTCGATTCGTTTGGTCTTGTCCATAACTTTTGGGGATTATTTTGGATTTCGATTCACAATACTGTAGATTCATCTTATATTTTCAATTTATAACTTAGATAGTTAACTTATACAAAACTTAGAGGTTGTGTGCCTTTCATTTACTTATTTTAAGACCACAGAGATGTAACAGAAATTGGGGGCTCGTTCGGGAAACGAATTTCTGAAAACTATTTCAGAGAAAATAAAATTGCTTTTGAAATTTAAATTTAGTTTCTTTAGGAATGTTCTTAGTCCCTGCTATTTTGATTTATCATAACGAAAGTGGGATCTAGAGTGGATAGTTCTGTTTTTAATCCAACCCAGGAAGGGCTAGAATTTTTGTAAATGGAAGTACATCTAAAAAAGATGGAACCAGAGTCACGAAAACTTCATTTTCAGATAGAGATAATGCAAATGCAGTGCGAGAAAGGGGGATGAATGCAAACGAGAAATGCACAAAGAAGAAAGAAAAGAGAGACAAGTGCAAATTCAAAGAGAAAAAGGAGAAAGGGAATGCAACTTAGACTTAAAGAATTAGAACTGGCAAGCGTAAAACAATCTCCTCCTTTACACACAATTGTAGATTTGTTTATGTTATCAGAAATATCAAGTTAGTACTTCCTTTTCAGGAAATAAAATAATATTCATTTTGAAAGAAATGCCGAAAAATTTGAAACGGCGAGGAGAGTATTGGACTCTGTTGTTAGAAAATGCTCTTTTTTGGCAAAAACTCGTGAAGTCTACACTTCACTCTCGGTAGAAGCAAGTGCTAATTATGATGTGGCTAAGGAAAGTAACTTGAAGGGTTATAGACTGGTACAAACGCATATCGACAGGGGTTAAGGAATAATAATAAGGAAAGTGGCCAAACCCATGTCGAGTTTGCTACGGATAAAATACAACTATTTGATAGGTGGTGGACATCTAATAAGGATGATACAAATTATGATAGTCTTAGGGAACTTACATAAGTTTAAGAAGTGTGTCGATAGTGACGTCAAAACTTACCTTTAAAGGCTGTTGATTCGCAGATGTCTCATCTCTGCATGATATGGTTTCAATGGATACAGACAAATGAAACATATTAATAATAATCAATGAATTCTTATGTTACAGCGTACCGAACGAAAACAAAACAACTGACATTTTTGCAAACCGTAGCTGTATAAATGGAAGTATACATTGGGCTTATCCAAGAGGAAGTCTTAGGATACATTTCATATCGATGAACTCAGGCGCTTTTTCTGTCTGCATCTATGACTGGCTGATAGGAAGTGTCCTAACATTCTTTGATGCTTCGACTGGAGTGGAACATAAAATGGCGCCTTTAGAAGGCAAGTATATCAAGCAAGTTGCTGCCGCTTTTTTGTATACAATAATCATTCAAATATACTCCTCAGACTGACAACAGAAAATACTTCACAGGAAACAGCATTTTCAATTTATCATTAACATTTTCTCTTCTAGACATAACTAAAGGGAAACGACACATTCTCAAGCATAAAATACAACGATGCTTACCATTAGTTAGTTTGTCGTTTGCTGACGTAAAATAAAAACCTAAGAACCACTATGTACCCACACCAGACCTGTGCTCATCGGCTAGTCTTCTCAACCCAGTTTAGTGTCGTCTTGAATTCTTATTTGAAACTTTGACGAGGAAACAGTTATTTGCCTCTAAGGCAACAATTCTATCAAATTAAAGGTAGATTTCTTCTTAGAACTGAAATCTCTACTGATAAAAGGAAAGACTAAACCATATAACACATGTGATTGTTTTTTGTCCAAATTTTGACTCTTCTTGTCATGCTTTTATCATCTATTCAGCATCTATGGGTATGGCTCCTGTCAACGCTCCTGTCAATCTGGGCACGAGACAAGTCTTTTCAAGTTGGACCATAAATGTCAACATAATTTACTTATGAAGTGTATCCATTCCAGAAGATTGCTAATGAATTTGATTTAATGGTACGAACGTCAGTCGGTTAAGGAATGTCGGGTAAGAAAGTATAATTGCTTCACAAAGATGGGTGAATACACTTCGCATTTAAAATATGTTTGGGTAAATTGTGTTAAACCACATGTTTAGTACTGAAGATATTCTACAAATTGCGGTGGATGAACTCTGTTTATACCATTCAGCACATTGTATTTCCTTTTATCTCGAAGGTTTAGTAGGGTGAATACTTACGAATTACAGGATGTTCACGGTGAATTAAATGATAATCTAGGCAAATGACATGTCATACACCAGCATATTCAATGAGTGTCTAACTTTAGATCCATTTATTCCAGACAAAAGTCATTCCAAGACCTGTACCATGGCTCACACAAAGGAAGTTATTGTTCGTATAGAAGCTCCGGATACTCTCTACTACGTGGTCGGTGTCCTGTACCAAATGTAGCAGTAATATTCCGAAGTTTTCTTCCATATATTGCGTGTGAGTTATTGTCATCCGTTTGCGCAATAAACTGTTAATCATATATTTTATTTTAATCGAAATAGCTGTCAAAATTAAATATTCCAATCGTTAATAATTACATTGAAAATGCGTGACTATTTTGCAAACCAATACCTTTCACGAACAGCTATTTGATGACACTCCAGTTTAGGAATTATTGACATTGGAATCTAAAATTCGAGAAAACCTTTGATATTTAGTGTAAATTGGATCGTTAATCAAAAAAAAAATATAGTATGTGGATTAAATAACGTAGAATCACAAATTAATTATTTATTCTCATACCAGACCTTATGCCTTTTACAATGAAAATGTTCATTACTCTACGAAGTACTTCTTTTTTTCTTTGAAAATGGCCATTTAAGTGTCATTGTGATACAAATTGCATTTTTATTGTACCACTCAGAACTCTTTTCTCAATAAAGCGAATATTGCATCAACTGTAGAAGTAATGGTATTACCTATATTAACACACAAGTAGAAGTAATGGTATTACCTATATTAACTCACAAACCCCTCCTATGTCTTCAGAACACTATACGTATCAAGGATATATTATGAACTATAATAAATTATCTCAAATGATTAAATTCAAAGTTGATTAAAATAAGTGTACCAAATAGAACACAATTATGCTGTAAGGCACATATTTTGTTTCAACAAACTTGTTGATATTTATAAGCGTTATGCATGCTCTAGATGTAACAGTATATAATAGCATGTTCATGATATTTTAAGTAGTTCTTCTCTCTCTCTCTCTCTCTCTCTCTCTCTCTCTCTCTCTCTCTCTCTCTCTCTCTCTCTCTGAGCGCGGAGAGGATTTAACTACGATATACAACACACATTTTTTTTTTTTTAAAAATTCAGTCACAGTAAGTGCGGAGTTTTGACGTTACACTCTTATATTTTTAATACTTGATCTTTCTTGGCTGCATTCAATTCAGTGCATATATTCTATAAAAAGCAAACAAATATTTATATGCCAAAACTTTTCATGGGTTGTGAGAGAACGTGGTTTATTTCAACTAGTGCAAAATATTTCCGACATTGAATAAGAATATTACGGCACAGCAACACGATTATGTTATTTAGTGCCAATGAAACTGGATTAAAGTGCCCTGCCCAAAGACACACCACGGTAGCTAACTCATGATAGTCCGATGGTTTCGAACCCGCACACTTTCGGTCGTGAGTCTGGCACGCTAACCACTGAGCCACAGCAGCTCCCTCTACCGTCGGTATTTTTGCAGCAATGAAAGGATGTGAATTAATAGTAGATCCAGAAAATAAAATTAAAACAATACAAACAAGACCTTAAGTGTCTAGACTAAATATATAATTACTCCTAAATGTATATCACAAATCTTCACTGACCAAACTTCGCAGTATCTCTTTTTGTCTTGTATTCATCGGTTAGAAATACATGTACATTCTCTCTTATGAATCGTTAAAAGCTCTGTGGCCAATGACTAGAAACATAATGGCATTGATATGTTATTTTGCAATCCTCTTGCTCATGTATACTAACGACAAATGGACAAATAATCAAAAGATAACATGCCAATTAAAAGCTGAAATGAAGAGACCATCAAAATTCGAGTGATGCTTTCTATTTAGAGCAATAAACAGAAGTGTGCTTAAATAAAGTAGTTGCTTTATATTTCATTAAAACTATCTCAAAATAGAACGAAGACAAACTAGTTTTCATTACATGATGTTTTGAAAAACTGTCATCAGGCTCTATAGTTTACAAAGAATAAAAAAAAGAAAGTTTAAGAAACAAACAAGATTTTACTTTTCATTTTATATAGTAAGTTAACGGTTCCATTGACTTCAAAGATGAAGAAACTCACGCTTACCGACCATTCTTCTATGTCATGTTTTAGTCTACTGACATAGTTTTTAAAGTTTTAAGATTTTGAATCCCTGCCAACAATTCAGTCTGCGAATAGTTTATCTTATCAAATTTAAATTACCAAACCACCACAAAAAACGAAACTTTCTTCCATCTGTTGAAACTTTATATAATTTACTTCTTGCGAGATCGTATACCTAACACAACAAAACTTTTACATTATTTACTGATTAAGATAGAAAAGATCTTTTTTTAAAACAAAAAGATGACGCAAAATGGCTATACATTCGCATATATTATAACAAACCTGGATAGAATAAATAAGTATATAAAGAAAGCCTAGAGAAACGAAGCAAGAAAAAGAGAAAGACCATATCAAAGAAAAACAAACTAGACTTTCATAGAAGAAAGCCTAGTTATAAAGGAAAGGTGTCTCAAAAAGTCTTTCTTAAGAACTTTTCAAACTTCATGATACCACATATTACCATATATGCCTCCTTAAACTAGTTAATATATTGTACAAGAACACATATTCAATTTTGAGATGCCTCGTGTTCGTCTCCAATAGTACGGATATTGTGACTGAAGTTGTATTTTACAATCCAGTCTTAATAATTATTGCTACTCTATTGTCTTAAACTAAGCAATAGAAAAGAGAAATAACCAAAATATTTTGTAAAATTCAATTATTGATTTATTTCCCTAGAAAACAAAGTTAAAATTTACGAAGAACTCAACAGCATTGCAAATTAAATCACAAATAGTCCAAAAGGTTCTATCACCAGTCATAATGAATAAAGTTGTAATTAAACTGCAGTGGAGTTCGAAGTAAGATCCAGCGCTGAGAAACTAATGTACCAGTTGCCTGAAGTGTGATGATTTACTAACATTCTTCCAAATGATCACAATAATATAGTGCAATATGTCCTTGTGTGAATTCACTTTAATTTTAAATTAATATTTCTCTCCAAGAATATTATTCAAGGGCACTTTATATTTCCAGTGAATAAAAATTAAATAATTACACCCAAATCAAATACAAAACGCAACAATAAAAATGATTCTGCTGAAGATGCTAAAGCAAGATGCGTAATTTCTCAAGTAAACAAGATTACAAACCTTTTACTTGACCTAAGTCGCAATTACAATTTTCTGGTTATACTCTGTCACTAAATGGAATATTCTATTCTAGAACATTCTAAGTTATTAACAGGAAGAATCTGTTACTAAAATTATAATGGAGGATGAGGTAAACATCAGGTAGACAAGATTTATCATGGGGGAATACCAATGTCCTAGACCCAGACCAGCGAAAAGCATGTGTACCTCTAATGATAATGATCCTAATATTTAAACCACTATCATAGAGAAATATTAATTACCTATTATTTGTTTACAAAATAAGAACAACAGTGTTTCTAGTAAGGAACACAGTGAAGATGATTTTATACAAAGTCAAGTCTTAAATGCAATTATGTATTTCATATAATGATGGAGAAAAAAGTAACAAATCCAAATTAAATATATATAACATAATATTATACAAGGTCAGAAGATTTTGGTAAAGAAATAAGTTCTCTTAACTGCAAAAAGAAATGCAAAATTGGAATATAGCTTTCTTTCTCTCAGTTGCCAAGTTAATATGGGTTGCATGCAAATCTTTGTTAAATTATGAAATTACTACAAATGCGTAGATTAGATACAGCTTTTTTAGGACAATTAATAATGTTGTGTATCAGCATGTCCTGAAGGAACATTACAAATAAATTTAAACTTCACTAACCCTTCAGACTTGATGATGTTACTTAAAAGTAAAAAAAATCACTAGACCACTAATAATTGTAGGTATGAAGTTCTTATG
Organism: Megalonaias nervosa; assembly: GCA_016617855.1. Taxonomy (NCBI): domain Eukaryota; kingdom Metazoa; phylum Mollusca; class Bivalvia; order Unionida; family Unionidae; genus Megalonaias; species Megalonaias nervosa. The sequence continues at coordinate 13,541 of JAECUM010015952.1, read as the reverse complement.
TATGAGTGCGTTTGATATTTGTTTATTTTTATCTGTATATGTAATGGCAATATAAAAAATATGAGTACTATAGTAAGTAGTCATTTTGCGTTTAGATTTCTTGCATCGCTATACAAGATTTTGATGCACAAAAATGAGGTATAGTACAAGTTTAAGTTACAAAATGATATCCCAAGTCTAACTGGTCTAGTGATTTGTATGACTATCAGAACACCGCATATAAATATAACAGATAGTGATACGCAAGAATATGAGTATTTCAGGATCAGCAATATACATTTCTAAATGATTTTAACGCAATGGTGTTTTCTCTTTCCATCAGGCAAGAGACGCCTATTGCATTATGTTTGTCCGATGAGAATCTCGTCATGTGTTATTAATAGAGTCTCCCTAAAAGTTATTATTTATCATTGGCATTCATTTTCTGCAATGTTTATTAAAAGATAACGCATAGTGATATTTAAGCTGTAAAAAAAACTTCATTGATTTAGTTACAGCTACTTTGAAGGACCATTTACCTTAATCTTCTAAATCCAAAATTATTCTAACAAAAAACAATTCACGACTTTCAAGAGACAAATCTATTATACAAATTGTATTCATGCTGCAGACAAAAATCACTGGATTTAGTTGGATATATAGATTAAACGAATATTTATGAAGATGAATAAATCAATAAAAACAAATAATCATGTGTTGGCAAAAGATCTAATGGAAGTTGTGGATATCTTCGGGGAAATCGCCGAGTGATGCGTGCTTCGAGATGATTTGTTTAGATTATCGTAACTCTACACTCGAAAGGAAGAACTAAAAGAAGTTGTGGAAATCTTGGAGGAAATCGCTGAGTGATCCTTTCTTCAAGATGCTATGTTTGGATTATCGTACCTCAGCACTCGAAAGGAAGAACAACACCATTGTCGTGGCACACAAGTCATGTCATTTTTTTCTGTCTGTGAAGACAAAGCAATAAAATATCAACACAGCAACAAGAACATATTCATAATAATAATACAGGTAATAATAATAATAATAATAATAATAATAATAATAATAATAACAACAACAACAACAACAACAACAATAACAACAACAACAACAACAATAATAATAATAATAATAATAATAATAATAATAAATGTGATGATGATATTGGCGACGACGATGATGGTGAAGAAGGAGCACTTTTGTTTCTTGTAAATCTGGGAATCAATCGAATGCAAGCATAAAAGGCATGTGAAAATTAAAGCACAAAATACCAGTAATACCGGAAGGGGAAAGGCCAAAATTCCATAAATTTGTAATGTCTTATCAAGGGTGGACATCTCATCGGAAAAATACGTGGTCTCAATGTTGAACTTGATATGATGTGATGAGATTGATGCCCATCAAGTTAGAAAACGCCATCCCGCCAATTTTGTAAAGGCCTTTTCCGAAAGACTGTACAAAACAGCATTGGTAGCTGCTCTAATCTGGAAAGAATGAGGTTTATAGAATTTGGGGTCCAGTTTCAAATCAATCTTATAATTTGATTAAACTTAGTGCAAACAGAGGTATGAAGTACGATCATGAAAATGGTAAAGAGGACCCGAGTTACAGGCGAAATGTGTGACGTAAAAGTGTGTTGTGACATCTGTACTACATAAACGATCATGTGCTATGGAAGGTACGTATAAGTAGTAATCGGAAGATTCATTTCCATACGAAAGTCTTGTGCGATACGAAAAGGTGTGTATATGCTGTCTGCAAATAGACACATGATAATTTGTCAGCAAAAAAACTGACAGTTTATTGACAACATTATCTGTAGGAAATAATATTCTTTGATTAACCATAGTGGCACTTCATATTGCAAAGCCAGTATCGTAGGCAATGGTCCCATGATATTAATACGCATGGATCGAAAACATTCAGGTCAATACCATAAAACTATGATTGCCACAGAAACTACAACGTAGCTCCCTGCGGACGCTGCATCGGAAAACAGCTGAAAAGAATCAGATCCGATGTAATTCTGTGATAACAAAGAATGCTTTTTCCGTTCAAACAAGACAAGAAGATTTTATTAGATGTGCATGAAAAAGTTTACGGTGCATATTATTTACAAGATATATTGTTCAGGACAAGAAATTCATTCTTAGGTCTTCCCTCTCTATTACATTTCTGAGTTCGTAAACTTATTCGCGGAAATCTAAATAAAGCAAAGTATGTACTTTATGAAATTTATGATACCCTTGACTAGTTTTCTCTCTCAGTGTAGCAGTAATGAATATCATACTAAAGAATAAGAATCATTGAATAAAATGAGAAACATCACCTTGAGGATTGAAAAGGCATGAAACCGGTAGGTAAAGCAGCAAAATAGTAAGATAGCAAGTTAGTAAGTATTCACGCATGAATGTATGTATTTATTTATGCATAATTGATATCTACCTAGCTGCTTATTAATTTTACTTCCCACCCATCCACCAATGGATCTATCTATCTATGTATCTATGTATCTATCTATCTTCGTATAGCTAAATCTCTACAGTAAAATGACAGAGAAACAGACCTTTTCTTTCAAAATCCTTTAATCTTTAATACTTGAATCCGATTAAATTGTCTTAGTTTTGAATTAAAGAAGCTTGAATTATTTTTAATTATTGATGTTACAAAGCATAATTTCTTAAAACATATCCACATTATCGTTTAATTTCTGTTGAATATGAGGTTCATTTAAACCATCTTCTTTCAAAAGCCACATTCCAATCAAATTTAAAAGAAAGCAGTAAAATCATGAAATTTTGAATTAGTTCGATTGTAGATATCCAGAAAGATAATTTCAAACAGACGGAACAGACAAAATTACACAGAACTGGTACAGAGAATATGGTACGTAATATGTCTTAATCTCCTTCTTTGAATTGTCCGGTAATTCTTATTTTCTAAGGTAGTATCAGAATTCCAATGATTTTATATAAATCTTCTTACTCAAAATATATTTGATAAACTCAAAGATTGCCATTGTTCTAGCGTTTTGTCTTCTTGCTTTTTCGTGTTTGTTTCTCAGTAGGTCCAACGTCACATTTATGCAGAATAATGCATTTTATTCGCTTGCACAACCCTTCCTTGTCCCATCGATACATGTAGAAAAGGCGTATGGATTCATACTGGGTCGTTTGCATCTAAACAAATGTTTATAATTATTTATGAAAAGTTGAATGATTAAACCATCACTATTGATCGAAATTATGCCCCTTTATGGAAGAACCTCCAAGATCAATATTGCGTTTGGAGGTACAAAACTATTGTATTGGAACTTTTAGGTCAGCTCTTTGTTTCATTCACCATTCTTGACCTGTCGAAAGATTTTGTTCCAAACCAGGTCAAGACCTTACCAAACGTATTACCACCTAACGTTTTCTCGCACAAAGAAATGGTCAAAGTGGTCTACTTTTCATACCTCAAGGTAGTGAGTTACATTTTCACATTCTAGCCTAAAGACCTACAAATGGAACAACTTGTTTTGTTTGTTGTCAGTGTCTTTAAACCATCATTGTATCTATGTATTGAGCTGTGAATATGGAATTAATGCACTCGTGGTCACATAAGGAAATACTGATACTTACTGAAAGCTGGTATAACGAGATACCTTTGCCGTATCACGCCCAAGCAGGCCTATGTGAATATCCGCTGATTCCAGTTAGTAACAGGATGTGTGGGATTGACTTTGAAAGTAAGATAAGAAACGATAAGCTGATATAAATCAGTAGAAGAAAGGTTTCTTGATATCAGCACACTTCACATTTTCTGTGTCATCCTTTTCCAAAAGAATGAGGCGTCTCTTGTATTATATTGAGATTGTCGTGTCGATGTGGCCAGTATTGACCGCCATGCGTTACGATGATCCATGCGAAATTTTTACCGTCGGGTAAGTATATAACTTCGTTGAGTAATAACTGCCTCAAAGTGAAGTTTTCTACATACTAGGCTGTTTATGCAGAAATTATTCTACCTTAAAGAGGCTAAGTGATTTCGGCATTTCTTCCGAAATATACATCTTTACATGAAAAGCTAGCTATGTGCATCTATGCGGATAAATACAATGTATTCTGGGGCACTCGATCGTTACTCGTTCAAGCTGAGTACATATAAAATGCTAGTATTGGAGCTGTATCATAATTTTTAACAACAATGAATTTAGCTGAGTGACAAATACAATAAAGTGCTATTTTTTTTTGGTATGATTTTGCCTATATTAGAGCTCCAAATGGCAATTTCAGGATCAAATTCACATGCTTTCTGGATATTTATTTGACATTTGGATGTGTTCGACATAAAACGAAAGAAAGTTGGAGTATGCTTGAAGCGTTTATGTAGACTGTTTCGCACTCATGAGAGATTCTACCCATCCACAGCTTGGGAACTCCTTCAAAATGAAATAAAGTTTCACTATATTTTAAATTTACCCCATTTGCCATGCAGCTCTATGGTTCATTATTGTGACAAATTTCTATAAAAAGACACACTCCATAAGAATACATATTATGTTTTGAAGAGTACATTCTAACAGAAACACGCAAAACAGTTTTTCTTATGTATTCGAGATTTGAAGGACAAATTAAAAGACAATTATTTATAATTTTATACACGAATAAGTGTTTTTGGTGGCACCTCGAACAGGGACAATAAGCCGCTCCAGGTTTAATTGTCTGTAAAATACCTGAACAAAGAAAACAGTTACACAACATTAAAATACCTTATTGTTATGAAAGAAAGCAGAATTTATGAAAATGGGGATCAATTCCGAGTCAAATGAGATAGTTGTAATCTATTAATTATGACATCTATGAATTAGTTCGTGATTATTATCATATCTAATACTATATTATATCTGATGTATAAGTTAAATATATACTTTTAATAATGATGGGTTAGGATTCGTTTTTCAAAGGTAAAAAATAATTTCTTATTTCAATATATTAACCGAGCATAATTTGTTGTGTTATTAACAATCACACCCTTTTATGTTATCACGTTCTGAATGAATTATTAATTTAAAAAACATTTTTCAGAGCTGAAGCTGAGTTAGAAGATGAATTAAGTAAGGATAAAAACCAACGCGTAAATTTAGAAATTGACAGTTATTTAATAGTGTATAATTTACCATTGATAGTACTTTTTCTTTTACCCAAATTCTTAGTAACTTCTCGGTTTCTTCCATCATGTGATTTAAATGAATTTCCCCTGCATTAAATAAATCCGTTTTGAACAATTGTGCTCACATTTGAAAAGCACTTTGGTCCATATCTAATTTAACATTTTTTTGCAAAGTCTAATATTTGAATTTGAGAATGATCTGATCCATAAATCTCAAGTTTTTCTGTATTAACCTTTAACCAAACCATTTTCTAGAATTGATCTAACGATTCTCATGCATTACAAAGAGACTCAGCTGCCATCAAGAAATACTTGCGTGACATTTGCACATTGGCTCGGCTTATTTATTATCATTCACAGTAGTACCTTTTACTGAGCGCTTAGTCTTAATCAGCTGTAACAAAATTTCTACGCAGGAAATGAAACTGCGAAACAACCTCTTCTTACGTAGAAGACATCATATATGAATCCATTTTGTATATACATGATGCAACAAATAAATATATAGGACACAATTGTTTTAGAAATTGAAAATTTTTATCAGGATTGGATAAGCTGAAAATTCCAATCTTTTGGGCAATAAATACTGTTATATATCCATGTCTGTAGCAACCTATTACACGCGCAATTCCATCTTTTCTGTTTTTCTAATAAATTGATCTTTACTACGCAACAAATGAGTTCATGTAATGAAAACTAAAATTCCAAGACTAAAGTTGGGAAACCAGAGAATAGTTTTAACCACTTGCTTCTTGCAGCTAAGGTTTATAAGGAAACATAAAAACAGCAAAAGGTCACTTAGCTACAGACTACAAATATCCTGAATTTTCTTACAGACTATTATTTCGTTAGATAGCACGAGACGGTTACGAATAGATTAACGGTGGGCTGATGGATGGATGAATGCATGTATGGACAGAATGTATAGACAAATGAAAGATATTTACAATTATATATGAATTGTTATGTTACAGCGTACAGAATGAAACAACTGACATTTTTGCCAACCGTAGCTGCATAAATGGAAGTGTATATTGGGCTTATCCAAGAGACAGTCTTAGGGTACATTTCATATCGATGGATTCAGAAGTATTTTCTATCTGCTTTTCTGACTGGCTGATAGGAAGTGTCCTAACTTTCTTTGATGCATCAACTGAAATAGAACACAAGATACCGCATTTAGGAGGTAAGTGTAATAATCCAGTGCTGTCTTTTTGATGAATAAAATAATTATTAATACTGCTCAGACGGATAGGAGAAAATACTTCACACAAATCCCCCCCCCCCCTTTATCAAGAGACTTTTCATTTTCTGGACTTAGGTAAAGAAAAACTATACTTTCTGAAACATGAAATACAATAATGTTTACCGTTTATTATTTCTTGTATTGCTGACGTAATATTAAAAAACAAAACCATTCTGTACCCACCGCAGAATTAGTGTTTATCGGTCTCTCTTCACAACCTGGTTTAATAAAAATATGACTGATCGACTGAGAAACGTGAAAATTTAACTTTTACTTAAATTAATTTCAAGATAAGGGAAAGAGAAGACTGAGGATAAAAATCAGAGCGAAGCAGACTTAAGTCAAATTAAAAAAATAAATATGGCAATGAGAATAACTGCGGTAAACGGAAGAAGTAGCAGTCATATACAACTAAGATTGCAATTCCGCAATATTAAGGTATATTCTTCCTTAGCTCAAACATCTCCAATCAGATTGCACCAGTGTTTGGTTTGGGAAAAATTTTCACTCTTCTTACCATGATTTTGTCATCAAAACAACTTTTATGAGTATGGCACTTGCCACGGCTCTCCCCTAATGACACCTTCTTGTCAAGATAATCTTTATCAAGTGGGAGAGTAATTTAATAAAAAAAAAAGTTTATCATTTCCCGCGGACTAATCGCCAATTTGACTTCATTGTATGAAAGTATGTACGTTAATGAATACTGTGTAGGATAAATTATTTACGTGACGTGGGTGGAATAACTTCACCCTAAATAAATGTAGTTTCTCTAAAGTTGAAGAATGCAAGTCGTTTTTACAAAATTGTGTCACAGCTCGTATTTAGAACTGAAAGAACGAGATGTAAGTAAAAGAAATCGTGCAAGTTATGGTGTCTGTATTGTCATTTTGTATTCAGAATATTGTCATTTTATCTCAATGTAATAATGGGAAGAAAGGTACCAATTGCAAGATGTACAAAGGGTCCTAATTTAGATCTGTACAGATGAACGGAAGCCGACATATTTATACACCAGCAAATGTCATGACGTTTTAAAACTCATAACCAATTGATTGCAGAGAAAGGCCATTCCAAGACCTGCACAATGCCTCACTGGAAGGAAGTCATTGTCCGTATACAAGCTCCAGAAACTCTTGTCTATGTGGCCGGTGTCCTCTACCAAACCAAGCGGGAGTGCTCCTAAGTTTTTCCCATATATTGTACACGATTCATTGTCATCTAATTGTTTGATAAAGTAAGAAGCAAACATTTTCCTGTCATCAGAATAGCTTTCTGGAAACCTCAACGTTCAAATCACTAATATTGAAAGACACCAGCAGAGATCTATTTGAATCAGTGACATTGAAAGATACAATATTGGAGAGAACGGTCTATAAATTTTAGCGTAAATGGGATTGCTAAGTAAAAGATATATAACGTGGATTAATTACATGGAAAATATTTTCTTTTCGCAGCAGAATTTGCGTACCATTAATATCTATATAGCATGCATGCTAGAAGAGAAAGGTCATTACTCCACAGAGTGAATATTGCATTCAAGAAATATGCCAAGCTCGGTGTTATTATACAAACGGCAATTTATTAAGGCATCTTGGAACCATGGAACCAAATTCAGAAGTACGCATTACATGCAAGTTATGGGGAATACATATACCAACACACGCAGACTCCATTATATATCTTTAACTATTCGTCCATCTAATATAACAAATACAAGCAAGCCACAGCATCCAATCAAAATTAAGTTGTTCAAATTTGAACACTGTTCCTTCATGATCGAAACAAGATGAGCACACAACTTGAATGGACTTTTAAATAAGCAAATTTCTTTGCCGGCCCGTGTTTGTACAAATACCTTTCAATCAAATACACCTTTAATAGCTTATCTCTGGTACGTAGTCATACTTTCGATTTGAAACTTACAATGTATCCTTTTGAACTCAATTGCCACCACCATTTTCTGCCGACGTACTGCTGTTACACGCTATTGGTTAGTTGGCATTACATTCTAAGGGAGACAACTCATGAAATCCAATAGATGTCGCAAGGACATAGCACTAAAATATCTGCTCGAGGTGTATATATGGCTAACATATGGGAACCTTGGCTAGCGCAGTTGCTTGTGCGTGAAAGTTGTAATAGACTATGCTTTATACTGTACAAAAAATTTGGAATCTCTCTCTCTCTCTCTCTCTCTCTCTCTCTCTCTCTCTCTCTCTCTCTCTCGGAGAGAAGAGGATTTGACTGATAAACTAGATAAAATTTATAATAAAAACGTCCTCAGAATCTCTCTCTCTCTCTCTCTCTCTCTAACACACACACACACACACACACACACACACACACACGCACACACACACGGAGAGAAGAGGATTTAACCGTGATATTCTAGATAAAATTTGCATTAAGAACAATCCTCATACACTTTTTCACACACAGAAAAACGAGGATTTAACTGATAAACTATATAACTATATATAATTTGAATTAAAAACCGTCCTCAGAATCTCTCTCGCTCACACACACAAAAGGGATACAAGAACAATACGAATTTATGTAAAACTTCACAAGACCAGTCAGATTTGAGCTTATTACTTTTACAAATGAACAATTCACTAAACTGCTATGAGACAGATTCACACAAATAAGAGTGGTCTAGTGTTGTTGTATTGATTGTTAGTGTTCTCGTATCCAAGACACGGCTGTGATGCACAGAGTGCTCTTGTAAATGTTTAATTAATTTGTAAATTGAATTTATCTGAGTCTAACATCAAATTGGTAACGTTCTTAGAAAAAATTGCAAATTTATAGAATATTTAATACTTGATTTTGTAATATTAATATACGAGATGGTGATACATGCAAATACGATTATTCTAGAATCACAGTATATAATACCCCGATGATATTGAAGCAAAGATTTTTCTTATTTTTATCAAAACAAGAGTTACAGTCAACGACGGCACGATGTTTTGTCGCGTGAGAATCTCGCAAATATTCTAATCATATATCCCCAAAATTTACTTTCGCGCTTATTTTCTGCATTTGTTAAACAATAAAGCGCACATTGATATTTAAACTGTAAACGGGGACATGTACATCCCTTTAAGATAAAAGCTGTTTAAAAAAATCCCATACTTTGTCAATAACAAGATATCCGATTACTAAACTGTATTAATGTCGTTGCACTACATGTAGCTCAACAGTCAAAAGGAAGAACATACAATCGTCGTGACACACATAATATTATTGGCTTCTGCTCATACGAGAACAACAACAAAATAACAACATCAACAGCATCAAAAAAGATTACTACTACTACTACTACTACTATTATTATTATTATTATTATTATTATTATTATCATCATCATCATCATCATGCTGCTGCTGCTGCTGATGATGATGATGAAGTTTCTTGTAAATTGGGAACCAGTCTAATAAGTATAAAATGTCATGTAGAAACTAAAATACAAAGGAACCGTCTTACCGGTAGGTAATTTAGTTATTGTCCCTTTCTTACTTTTTATTTGTATCAATAGAGAAAACAAAAGGTTTACGACATAAAATATTTTAATAATCTTTGTTCAGAAGCTTTGGGAGCAAAGGTTAGATTCAACGCAAATGTATACTTACTTGTGACTTTATGAAACAAAGTGTCAGGTCAATGTCCATTAGTCATGATATTTAGAAACCTTCTGGAAGGAAACTATAAGAATCACATTAATGAATTAACCCCTCCTTTTGAGAAACAAAGGTACTAAGAACTTGGATGGATACATCTACGTTTGCAATGAGAAGAGAAACAACTAAGAAAGAAAACTGTAAATGTCATATAATAAAAAACGTAAATTCCACAGGTCATATACATAATCAGAAACAAGTAATTTGATGATAGTCAAAGGTAAGCACTGTTTTACACTATACACAGCAAATATTTGCAGTGAAGACAACAAACAAATAATAAACAATAAATCCCTCTTACTGATGATGCATTTAGTCGGAGACAACCGTGGCGTCACTGGGGATGTGCGGAGGCTGCGGACCGCACCGGGTGACACCAAAATGACTGTCTATAAAATGTTTGAATTTTTGTGCAGAAAGTAGGGCTAAGGGGGTGACACCATGAGTTACCGCACAGGACTGTCTATAAAAATTTTTAATTTTTGTGCAGGAAGGAGGTCCAAGGGGGTGACACCATGAGTTACCGCGCTGGGTGACACCAACCCTAGTGACGCCGCTGGGAGACAAATTATATCGACTGTGTCATGAGAAAACTCGCTTAGATAGTACACATGGCGACTTTGACTTACAAGAAATACTTGTCTGCAAAGATATTAACGGCGAAACTTACATGCGACATGTGTCGTTGCCTGTAAAGGCTGCTACGATTATTACCTTAGTCATCATACGTATATGTAACGAGAATTCTGACTGGATCAGTTTTTGTGACCTGCATCAAAATTCAGGTAGCACAGCAGTAGAGAATATACCGGCTAGTATAACATAACCAAGGTTCGATGTGGAACGAAGTCGACTGACGAACGTTAACTAGGAAATATGCGCAACGTGTAGTTAAGGATTTATTTTAGAAGATATTAACTTGTATTATTAGTTTCTATTTCGCTACAATAAGGGCTAAATTAGTTAATGTGTACATGTCAATAAAGCAAATAATGTGAATGAGAATTGCAAGTACATGTGACATTTACAGCGAAAAATATAAGTTGACCTAAGGTGAGATTTTGATAACACGGGATTTTGGGGTGGGTGGGTTGCACTTAGAAAGAATGGTGGTGTTAGTCTCTCTCTCTCTCTCTCTCTCTCTCTCTCTCTCTCTCTCTCTCTCTCATAACCTATTATTATTGTTATTGTTATTGTTATTGTTTTATTATTATTATTATTATTATTATTATTGTCGTCGTTGTTGCTGTTGTTGCGGTAAGTGAGATGGATTCATGTCCTTTTTAGGATTTGTGTTTGTTAAATATTCTTAACTTTTTATTTCTGTCGACATGAACGTAAAAACTTGTATTTCCAGGATTAAAATTTCTACTTAACATTTTTCAGGTTAATTGACAATGTTTTTTAGAATCATTTATTTATCATTTCTTCATTTTTGGTGGCCTTCTGTCGCTGTGTACACATGTTCTACTGTCTTCATGGTCGATACTACATTACATCACATGCATGTTGTAGATGCTGAAATATTTTCTTGGTAAAAAGCAAGAACAATTCAGATGGTCCATGATCCTATCGTAAATCACACGAAAATGAAATCTGTAACATATCAGTTTTATTTTGTATTTTCACAACCCACTTAAAAGTACCTAGACTTTAATTATCCCCCTAAATGATATTTGGCAATATTTGATTCCCTCTACAATATTTAACTGTTAGCTATTTGCAGATGTCACAACATTTTTTTTCCAAAGTTTTAATAGCAAAGTTTACCTCTCTTATGTTTGTATTGTTGTTGTTATTACAGACTGAGCAGTCTTAGGTTACTAAGATAATCTCAAGTTAATATAACAAAATGGCTTGTAATCTTAATGATTATATATGTATGTATATCATACATACATACATACATACATACTTAGTATTTTACAATATTCTTAATTCTTCTAAAGGCCCTTGATACTGAGATGAATTAAGGCGTGAGAGATAACGCTCTAGAAATCAAGGGCTTGTAAATCGAAATTATCAAGATAAGGCAAGGACAAGCCAATAATAAGAACAGTAGCACATATGAAGGATTGTTTTAATTAGCTTGAGGGCATTTGGTATTACGAACGATGTACAATTCAGTATATCTAGCCCTCCTGTGTACAGTTCTTGGAAATGCAAAATGTAGTCTATTTGACGATCCGTGTCAAATTATGCCGCAAGGGTTCGTATTATTATTATTATTATTATTATTACCATCATTATTATTCGATATCCTTAATATCCTAAAAGGACTACTGTGCATATAATCTAGCTAAGCTGGGATCTGACATTTAGACAGAGAATGTGACGAAGTGTAAATCAAAGATTACAGTTTACAATAATGTGACATTGCCATTGAGACAATATACATGATGAGTAATTGAAGCATCGACTAGGAATCGAACATGTCACAAAACACTGGTAAATTTCCGATGTAAATACAGTAGACAAACGACATAACTAAAAACAAGGAACAAGACCAACTTTGTGGTGAAAGCAGAATATAGAAGAAAGAAAATTAAGTTGGTTAACTTGCTCTAGAATCGGTGTCGAAGTAGCAATTCGCTGGGCTATGCTCGTTGGCCAGGAGTTCGACTGCGATAGATCATAGGTTCATTTCTGTTTTTCTTATGTTGTTTTCTATTTCCTTTTAAGATGGAAAACAAAATGAAAATTACACAAATATTATGCAACTGAAGATCTACTTTTGGATAATCCAATACTATAAAAATGAATATAAGGCTTTCTTAAGGCTCTTTGCATGTAAAATATAAATGTTACAGAACGTTGTCAAATGCATAAATCGACACAATGTAAGAAACTATATTTGAAGAGAACACATGTTCATCTCATCATCAATCAGTCAGGAGATCTGCCAGTGTCCAAAACTGCAAATCATCTCTGTTAGTGTCCAAAACTGCATCACATATATCTCGATGTCCAAAACTACATAACAGATGTCAGTGTCCAAAACTTCAGATATGTTAGTATCCAAAGCTATATCATATATGTCAGTGTCCAAAAACTACAAACCATATAGGCAGTGTCCAAAACTTCATAACTGTCTGTGTCCAAAACTATCATAACATATCTCAATTCCATCAGCTTCTTAAAATGCAAATGCAAATTCTTTACTTCCATACCTTAACCAGAAAAGAAAAAAGGAAAGAAACAACGAAGTTTTGCCCATTTCAGTGACAATCACTGTTCGTTTCTTTACCAGGCCTCATGACGAGCATACCACAATAGACGTACAAGTAGATCCCAGTTGCAACAATGGAACATTTTGGTGGAACTACCCAAGAGGAGGTATCAGGCTTCATTTCCATTATTCACCATTGTTTCGAGTGTGTTTAAAGGATGATCTTGGTGGCGATATCTTCAAACTGTACGATGTAACCTCCAACGTGACCATTGCAATGCCATCTGTTACACGTGCGTAT
>JAECUM010015951.1:0-25287 GCA_016617855.1 Megalonaias nervosa | reverse complement strand
ACCAGGAAATCCCCGGAAAGAACCACCGACCCACGAGAAGCTACTGGCAAGCTTTCTCACATATCCACATTCGCCGTATGTATGTATGTATGTATGTATGTATGTATGTATGTATGTATGTATGTATGTATGTATGCATGCATGTGTGTGTATGCATGCATGCGTGTGTATGTGTGTGCATGTGCATGCATGCGTATGCAAGCGTGCATGTGTGTGTATTTATAAATGTATGTATGTATGTATGTATGTATGTATGTATGTATGTATGTATGTCCTTTGAGCCAGTAAGGGGAGCTGCAGTAGCTCAGTTGATAGGGAATCAGACTTGTCATCCTAACAGTCACACATAACCACTTAGGCCAGCACAGGGTCAGCTGTTTTGGTGTGTCCGCAAAAGTATTGCACTTACATTTGTTTAGCATGATTTAGCCAATAATGTGTTAAAAAGTGCTTACAAAACCAACAAAAACAAGAAACAAAAATCACTAAAATCTGTGTTCCAGAGGTAGATAATATAATAGCTACTGACGCAGACTTTAAGAACAGTTACTTAAAATAACGAGGAAAGCAATATTAACCTCTGGCTTTATCAAATTATAGTACCTACTTCGATATCATAGAAAATAAAGTTCTTTTATGTTATGTCCTGTCTTATCAATGTGGCCAGCATTTCATTGTTAAGATCACTTCTATCTGAATTTATTTTCTGCTTGATAATTCTTGTTTACAAAGGCTTCTAGGGACTACTATGTTGATTGTTGTTGATTGTTGGCTCATGTAAAGTAACAAATGAATACATTGTTTGATAAATTTGTCGCACCATAATCAGTTGCCAGGTGAGTGATATGCGATACTTTTGTTTTCTTTTCAAAAATAAATAAACTCTATAGACAACTGACCCTCTTAATTCGACATTCAGAGTTATATTCTGTTCAGAAGGAGATGGCTAACTTTATAGAGAGCAAGGTTCCAACACTGACTCTTTTCAACACTGACCCATAGGAATTAATTAATGAAGATATAGTTGATACGTAGTTGTTTTACTTCAGCTCTTAGTGCAAGTGTTCTCATCTTAATTAGAGTCAATCGGTGCTATCTCTTATCTGTGTCAGTAAACCAATTTGCTGGTCCTGGTTGTCCAATCATACATCAATCTCTGTTAATTATCAAAACACCATCCTAAGTTACATGTGTATAACTCCCCTACACCTGTAAAAGTGTAGGATACATAACAGAATGGAATGTTCAATTTAGTAAAAGCACAAGAGAAAAAATGAGAAAAATTCTACACAATGTATTCAATTTTGATTGGTTTGGGGTTTTTAAAGCAAAAATCTTTTCCCACAAATAGTGATGATGTCCGAAATCACTGAAAAATAATAATAATAATAATGAGGACTTTGTATAGCGCCTAATCTTTAGAAGCTCTAAGCGTTTTACAACATTTGACAACACTTAAAAACATATATAATGATATGATTACAAAAATAAAAACAAACACCACGAAATTAGAAAACAGAAAACATGCTGTAAATATTTAAGATAAGGAAACATTATTAGGTCTTTAAGTCTGTTCTTGCAGTTGAAATAGATGAGTTTTAAGAGCGCGCTTGAATGAGATCACTGTGTCTTTGTGTCTAAGTTCAGTGGGCAATTCGTTCCACGTTGCTGGGCCCTGGTATGCAAAAGAACGTTGTCCATATGATTTTATTTTCATAGTGGGAATAATGAGAAGAGGAGCGTAAGTACCTTGCTGGTGTGTACACATGGGTGAGGTCAGATAGGTATGTTGGACTGGAACCCGTCAGTGAAACGTAGCACAGAGAACAAATTTTGTGTTTAATTCTGGATCGAATGGATAGCCAGTGTAGGGTACAGAGCAGGGGGGAGGCGTGCTCTGATCGTGGTACTCTAAGGATGATCCGAGAAGTTGTGTTTTGAACTTTTTGAAGTTTCTGGAGTAGATATTGAGACGAACCAGACAGAACTGAGTTACAATAGTCCAGTCTTGAAAGTACTAAGGAACACAACAAGTGTTTTAGTGGCATCAACTGAAAGATACTTGCGAATGGAGCTGATGCGTCTCATCTCCAGAAATGCAGCCTTGCATATGTTCATGACATGTTGGTGCAACGAGAGAGTACTGTCAAGAGTAACATCTAGGTTTCGTAGTGAGTGTGTGAATTTAATGTTGGTGTTGCTGATATTTATTGTCTGAGGTAAAGGATGTGAATGAGAAAGTCTTTGTGTTGTAATCAGAATGGCTTCAATTTTATCATCATTCATCTGCAGCTTGTTACATGTCATCCATGATTTCACATCGGAAATGCACCTCTCTACACCTTGGATGGTAGCTTCAACTTCAGTTGGGTGGCTAGATTTGTATATTTGGGTGTCATCAGCATACAATTGGTGATACACTGGATGATGATCTATGACACTTGAGAGTGGCTGAGTGTATAGAATGAAGAGAACAGGTCCAAGAACAGACCCCTGTGGAACACCACAGCATAGATCAACTGGGCTGGAGTGTTTTCCGTTTGCGGACACAATTTGTGTCCTGTTGACCAAGTAGGACTTGAACCATAGTAAGGCTGTATCGTGAATGCCAAATACATGCTGGAGACGGTGAAGTAATATATCATGGTCTATTGTGTCAAAAGCTGCAGACAAGTCAAGGAGAGTGAGGACTGTAATCTTTCTGCTATCCAAAGCAGAGAGAAGGTCATTAACTACTTTCAGAAGAGTAGTTTCAGTAGTGTGGCAAGGGCGATATGCAGACTGTACATTGCTAAAAAGACTGTTTGAATTCAGATGAGATACAAGTTGGGATAGAACAACTTTTTCTAAGATTTTTGACATGAAATGGGGATTAGAAACTGGGCGGTAGTTCTTTAAATCATTATGGTCCAGTGTTGCTTTCTTCAGAGGCTTTACAATGGCAGTTTTGAAAAATGATGGGAATTCCCCGGATGAGAGAGAGGTATTAATAACATCAGTTAGTGAAGGCAATATTGGATCTAAGCGCTCTAGCAGCAGTGATGTCGGAATCGGATCAAGTTCACATGACTTTGGTGCACTCTTCATCACGAGTGTACGTAGTAAATCCATAGATACGTGTTCAAATGCTGTTAACGGCTGCCGCTGATTGTGTCTTGTCAGCGTGCACAAAATCGCAGATTACCTCTCGCTCTATCAAAATGTATTGATTGTGTAAAACTTTTATGGAAATATATAACATGGAATAACTATGTTTAAATATGTGGTTTAAATTCGTAACGCATATAAAGTTTTAAATAGAAATCTTCTAATCTAACCATTTATGGTTTGGTTACTGTATTATGGGCAAACAGCTAAGGAATTTAATAACTGTTATACCCCTAGTGTGTATTATGTATACGTGCAAATGTCACACTTGGCATCTCAAAAGGATTCACATACACACATAAATTTAATTATACATGTACAAAGATAGCTTTCATTTCTTTATGAACAATAGACAATTCATGGAATGCATGCTAAGTGTAGTATTATGTATGTTGAATGCAAACAAAAATAAAAATTGAAACAAGAAAATCAGTGCCACTGTCACACACTCATAACATTGTGTCAAAATCTCCAGATCTTTTAAGGAAGACTGTTTCTTTCATTCCTTAAATGGATTTGTACAACAATATCTTAATATAGTAATCATTCTGTCCATCAAATCATTATGAGTCCAAAATTCAACAAATTGAGACTGCATTTATCCCAAAACTTTATAATATAACAGTTTTGTACATTTTTTCAAAGACAATCAGTCTGGTTTTAACTTAAAACTTTTTAAACTTTTTAAACTGAGGTTTTAACAGAAATATATTGAATATGCCTGAATATGCCTGTACAATGAGGAATCACTAGCCAAAATAATACCCAAATGTTCGTAATGAGTAATTTTTTGCATACTTTTGTTTGATCTACGTATACACACTAGACTGATTTGTACAAATGTGATACAACCTAATGCCAAGAATCAAAATAAGAAAATTTGGGAAATAGGAATATTATTAATTTTGAGAAAATACAATTACTTCATGTCAGTATTTTTTTATGCCACCACTGCCATAGCAGACAGGGCCATTTTATTTTGCTCATATCCTTCAAAACATTTCTATGTCCTTATATCTATACCCATTCCAAATCCATTTTAGTGCCAAAGCACAAACAAAATCGACTAAGAATCATAAAATTATATACACTTTACCATGGCTATAAGTACATAAACTACATGTATTTACATTGCCAGGAATTTACAGCAGTCTTTCAATTGCTTGTATACTTTTTTAAAATGTTGACTTTTTGATTGCAAAAATTCTTACCTCAATTAGCAAACACCTCCTGATAGACATTTCCTAACATTTTCACGTAACTTATTCTGAAATAAATTTAAACCCATGGCTGGCAGTAAATTCACTGACAAAAGTTCACAAAAAGTTTTATTGTAATTATTATTATTATTATTATTATTATTATTATTATTATTATTATTATTTCATCTATGTGCAGCAAAACTGTTTTCCAGTAGTAACAACATAGACACTTCTAAGTCAACATTGTCTGGTAATGCTGCTGTGTTCCTATGTATTAAGATAATTGAATCTGTAGAATGGAGCAAATGTATTAGTTTATTATAGATTAACGATGAAGAGCATACACCACACTGTTACTATAAACATCTGACCCCAGTTTATACAGTCCCCACTGAGTAATTTGCTAATTGTGAGTCCGTATTTGCTTAGTAAGTTGGTGATGGTGGTAAAAGATAGGTATACAGCAAGTGCTAACAACAACTGAGACCTTTATAAATTCTTAAACAGAAGAGAGAGAGAGAGAGAGAGAGAGAGAGAGAGAGAGAGAGAGAGAGAGAGTATGAGAAGAATAAAATAATGTTTTCTGATTTACTGCTTTCCACAAATTCATTTAGTGAACAAACTAGTTATCCACACGTTTAGAAAAAAGGGTTGGGATTATGTGATTATTCAAATTTCATGTTTGTTATTACTTGCTTCACCCCCTCTTCAATAGTATCAATGGCCAGTTGCTATTGTCCATCAGACTGTCTCTTGGTCATTATGTGTGTATGTTTGTATATCTAATCTGAATTCATTTGAGCTCAATGGCACAAAAGTAATAAATTTACAATCATAAAACTTAGACATGTTATCATGGTCATAAATAAATAAACTGATTACAATTTTAGAATATTACATAATTCTTTACAATTTTATTTTTTATATATTTTGTTAATAATTTGAACTTGGATTTTTAACTTGTTGACTATGGGCTTTTTGGATGAAAACCTTGATATCATGACTAGGCAAGAACCACTTGATTATTGTTAAACATTATCACATAATTGACTTATTCTCAAATATACCATCTCCTAGTTGGCAGTAAATATGTATGATAAAAATAGCTAAAGTAGAAATTATTATTATTATTATTATCATTATTATTATTATTACAAATTTCATCATATTATTCCAGCAGTTTGATGATATTTTATAACACTGTTTTGTTGCAGTAACTGTCCTAACATTTGTTTCGTTTAATAATCTATGTTTCATTCCTACAATATAGGAATTATGTTCGAAAATGTAAATTCATGGAATTAAGCTAGTGTATTAGTTAATTTAAAGTTGAAATATAAGGGGCATACACCAAGGTGTTATTCTAAACATCAGACCGCTATTAAACAGTTTCAACCAGTATGTATGTATGTATGTATGTATGTATGTATGTATGCATGTATGTATGTATGTAGTAGCATTTTACAGTACCCAAGTACAGTAGTGGCTATATGGTAATTTGTAGAAATGGACAAATACTGGCCAGGTTTTGCACAACCCATATATACCTGACCAGCTGGGTTTTAAGATAAAAATTTTATTTTACTTGGTTGTCCCCCTGGTCATAATAAAATATTTTTAAAAAAATAAAATATAACAATATGTTATGGTTGACACAAAAAAATGGGTGAGTGAGAGGAGATGTATGGGGAAACTGGATAAAATGTGAATGGAGAAACCCAACCCAGCCGGGTGCCTGGCAAAATTTCCCTTCGTGTCCAACCCTAGCAATTTGTTACACGGGGTAAAGGTTATAGAACATAACATCAGATTTAGCTCCACTGGACATAGACATAAGTGGGCTTATATATGGTGTATTGTCTATTGTCCGTCCACCTGTTAATACAAGTTTGTTATTATTACATGTACTTTTCTTAAACTACTTAGAGTATTGCCATGAAACTTTACACACACATTCATAACATGGTCTAGTTGGTCTGAGAAAACAATACTGCCTGGTGGACATCCAAAATGGCATCCAGAATGGCCTTTTTTTCAAAATCTTGTTATCACTACTTTTCGCGAATGGATGATCGTATCAGTATGGATTTTTCACTGAAAGAGTTCTTATGATGTCCAGTCGGTCCTAAAGAAAAATAGCACTGATCTAATGTCCAAGATAGCTGCCACAGCCATATCTTGAAAAATGTGTTATTTCTTCTCCTTCTTAATGGAAATACATATTGCCAAGGGTTTTATTTTACTCGTATACTTCTTTATGATGTCTAGTTGATTCTAGTTGACTACATCTAGAAAATTCTATTGCAGCTTCTCCAGAGGTGGCACTCTATATTTTTGTATTTTACACAGAGATAAATTTTTAAAGAAACCTGATTTCCCAGGTTTTCCTCACTGATTATACTGGCAATTTAAAAATGACGTATATCTTAAGTATTGTTCAAAGAACTTTTAATTTCGTTTACTTTGCAGTTTGCTTGATGGATGTATTTTAGGTTACATAGAATACAGGTTGGGCTTGCTTGAGATGTGCACCTATCAAAAAACTGCTAGCTCCGCTTGGTCATTTACACTTCCTGGACTTCCGCAGTAAATTGTACAAAACGAGCTGATACCTTATTTTACATTTTATACATTTGATAATTCATTCACCAAGAAACTGGTATTGTCTAGGCTGACAAAATTCATTTTCCCTAATTTAATAGCTGCTGAAGTGTATTTTAGACTAACAGAGGCTGATTTTTTTTATCACATGGGAGCAGTCATTTTGTCTAGTGTGCTTAGATCATGTATAATTTCCACAAGTACAATATCCAATGAAATTTCTGCCACATTACATGAAAGTAATATATATATATATATATATATATATATATATATATATATATATATATATATATATTTATATATATAATATATAGTGCATACCAGCGTTCTCTCCTTTGTTGAATATGCAAACTACATCACCTTGCACCTGTCACTCTCTCAGAAGTTCCTAATATCTGTAGAACACCCCCTGAATGAATGGTCACATCAACATAGGGTTTTCACTGAAAGACCTTATCAAGTCTTGTTGGTTGTAAATGAAGGTGGTGCCAATCTGACTTCAAATATGGTCAGCAAAATGGCCATCTTGAAAATCTTGCTTTATCTATTGCAGTTTGATCACGAGACTTCATATAGTGTCACATTGGTTCAGATTGGAAATGGTGCTAATATGATATCCAGTATGGCCAACATGTCAGCCATCTTGAACATAGAAAGTCATACCAACATGGGATTTCCACCAGAAGACATCTTATGATGTCTTGTTGGTCCTAAATAATAATGATTCTAATCTGGCTTCCAATCTGACCATCGCATCAGTTAAATTGAAAACTTTTGTTATTGCTGAAGAATATCAGAAATGGTTTCAATATTTCAGCAGTGAAAAAGAAGAAATGATTTTATGTTGAATTCCTGACCAAAATTTTCAGCATGTAAAGTGTTATTGCCTTCGACTGAATTTTGTTCCATTTTATTTACACATTTGTTTACCTATTCAAAATAAGACTTTTTAGAAGAAAATATTTTAGCAGGATTAGTAAAAAAAGAATTTAAAAAGATTATTTTAAAATCATCTTCTCATAATGTGTTCTTAAACAAATTTGTTGCCTTGCCGGCTTTAAACTGTCTGACAACGAAAGTTTAACATGAGATTATTATTATTATTATTATTATTATCATTATTATTATTATTATTATTAGTAGTAGTAGTAGTAGTAGTAGTAGTAGTAGACGACATATTGTATTATTTATCTGTTCAACAAAGTTGTCCAGTTTGGTGGACACATATTAGTGGGTTTTCTTTCTTTATCCAGTAACATGCTGATCTATTATTACTCTGCTGTGTTCAAGCATCTGTGCCCAGGAGCACCAGGTACCTGGTTGTCTAAAGCACTTGACTTTGCCGATCACTGCCATCTCACCTCTGTCTATGTGGGTTATTGTCTCGGACTCGGCCAATGCGGGTATGTGAGAAAGCTACCAGTAGTTTCCCATTGGTCGGAGGTTCTTACCTGAACTTTCCCATGTTCTTCCTCCACCAATTATGCTGGCAGCCATGCATAGCCTCTCTTGAGCTGAGTAAAGGGCATTATACCCTAAGACAACAACTGTGCCTATGGTTCGTATAGTTAATAGACTTTACTAATCTCTATTTTATTCCTAAAGCATAAATAATATTAAGATCATTAATTCCATAGAATGGAGCAAGTAAGTTTATTTATACAAAAAGATGGGAAGACTGCATGGAGATCCTATTGAGTATTTGCTAAACAGGAGGTCATGGTTGGCTAACTATTGTGGGATGGTTGGTGGTTATAAAAAGTCATTGGTTGCCCAGTAGGAGGGTGTGAAAAACCAATGTGGCTTAAATATATTCTTAAATATCAGAGAGAGAGAGAGAGAGAGAGAGAGAGAGAGAGAGAGAGAGAGAGGTTATTTTATGATTCAATAAGAAAGGCTGTCTAAACTTTTAAAAGTTACTGCTCTCCAATAATTTCCAATAATGTTCATAATGCACATGGATGAGTGCATATCTTAGTAATATTTTACAAATCCATCAACACTGCTCAAGTCTCTACACTTCAGAGATTAGGATATGATTGGAGATGGTCTATATATGTGATTATGACCCAACTCAGGCTTTTGGAGTTGCTTTACATAAAATTTAAAATTAAGCTTAATCAGTCCTTAACAACACCAACAAGAATTTGCTCAAATCTGAATACAGGCTTATCTCATCAGTTACAATTGACCTGAAGGAAGGTGGTAAGGGATGCTGCTGACAGTATAATTGTTTTGTTGGAATCGGAACTCTGAAATCTAGTGGCTTGTCACATAGATTTATGTTTGATTATTTGCTTAAATCACTTTTTAATTGATTGCAAATCAATTTCTACTAGGATGAAACAAAAAGTGGCAGGTATATGTCCTCATCTGAACTTAACTTCAAGATCAAAAGAACAAAAAAATATTATTTAAGAAAAAAACCCACTTCAGATATTTGAAATTGTACGTCTTAATTAAAAATAAACTCATGAATCTAATTCAATTTCAGTTCAATGGTTCTAAAATATATATTTCACTTTATGGAGTTATGGTTAATTTATACACTTTTGTACAAATAATAGGTTTATATTTCCATGACTTGTCACCTGTAAAAGAAGACAATAGCCTTCAAAGGCATAAGAGATTCATGCAGGTAAAAGAATAAACAAAAGTAACATTTTGAATTCACATTTGTAAAAGCATAAGTTGAAACCAAGAGAACACAAAATGTTATTAGATACATATATGACTCCGATTATGTCATATGTATATGAAAAGTGGAAATTGCATCTTACCAATGCCGTTGAGCACATGCAACTTCAGTTTATGAAACATGTTTCGAAAGTCAACGTGTCAACATTAATTTTTATTAGATTAAAAATGTTTTGTAAAGATTGTAAATGTTTTGTAACAATAGTAATATATTAGTGCCAAATAATATTTAGTGAGAATTTAATATTAACAGCATTGTTAAAAGTATTGTATGAAAAGTTGCAAATTAATATCTCTAATTGATATTCATTGTTGTAATACTGGATATGTGTGGATTTTAAGAAGCATGATTTAAAGGACGATACTGTTTTCATTAATGATTTAATCTAAGTGGCTTTATATATCAATCAAACCCAGTTTTGTATATCAAGATTAACTTGAGCTTAGCTTATGATAAATCTTAAACATAATTAGCGCTAAAAAAAAATTAAAGCTCTTCTTTCAATCAACGTGAAATAAGACTGATAAAGTTACAACGTGTTTACGGATTGATGAAGATGAAAAAAAAAAAAACGAAAACGTGGAAACATTAGTTGGCAACATGGATTGCCGAATAGATCAATTAGGTACGAGCTAGCAGAGACAAACAAATGAAACTTTTAATCTAAAGTTTTGGATCAAAAGATAGAACCCATAAAAGATCGTGTTCATCTCGCAAGTCGAGATTAACACTCCTAACAAATTTATCAGATAGGTCAATCGAATTTTTATAAATCCCAATTTCCTTTAAATTTCATTCATGCAGTAAAGGTAAAATTATTTCAAAAGGAGAAAAGAGAGATATGTAATAAATACAAAACCGCATTCGTTGGATATGGCTAATGAATACGTCTCGGACTGATGTCCTCAACATTCCCTAAGCCATATTAGACTCAGAACATAGCGCTTATGCTGTTATGTATATATCCTACCGATTCTCTTGACTGTCTTCTTAAATTTTGACTTGAATCTTAAAATCCACGGATTCAACAGTCACAGTTTAAGTATTCTTTGAGGACGTTTCATACACTGCTTTATGTCATTGGATTCATTTGCTCTTTTAATGGACTACCTATGTATATTGATTACAGAAATACTTTAGTTATATATTTCCTATCGCCACAAATCAAAGCGTTTTACTTATTTGTTTGTTTGCTTTGTCAGACACGAAATCTCAACTCCGCTTATCCCGACTTGTGTTTATCTATTTCACCAAATGTGTGGTACACATATGATTCATAGAATCAGACGACACGCATACACGTACTAAATGAATGTGGTTACTTGTATTTTCAGCCAGTACAAAAACCTGTTTACTGCGTCAATGCTCAGGGGAGAGACTCCATGCATCAGAATGTTCTTTTCAACATGACAAGGTGTCAGACATTAGACAGCAATTTTCGAAGCTGGTGAAAGACAAAGTGTTGCGATAATTTTCTGCTCAATATGCACCTGGTTTAGGTACTGCCAATCATAGCCTGACGTTAATAATCAATCACTGCTTCAAAAGTGAGTCAACGAACCGAGTGACAAAAGTGCTAAAGCGCGTTGGCCCATAAAGCAACAAGGACCGCTCATTATATGAATACGCATGTACTGGACGTCTGATATGAATACGCGTGCACTGGAGGCTGATAAAAATACTGTATCATGTTTACTAAACATGCAGAATGTATACTGTGAATCTCTGGTTACTGATCAAGTAACACAGATGTCACAAAACAAGCAAAACTTCAAAAAATATAAATAAAAGAAAAACAGATCAAAGTGCATAAATAATTCACATTTTATGCCATTACAGTCGTTACATCTTACCATTTTGCGGCGTCTTCACTTCCCGTCATCCTAAACCCTTATGCAAACACAGGTAAAAACACCTTGAATTAAACTTCTACACGCTACAGTGGTGAGGAAAGCAATTTACTTTTGAATAGAATTTGTTAGCTGCAGCTGGAGCACTCATTACATACGTATCACTTCCTGATTATTTGAAGTTTCGAACAGAAAAACTATAGCTTAATTGAAGAAAAATATGTACATTAAACGTCTGTTTCATGATATGCTAATATTTGTGTAGTCCATTAAAAATAGATGAATTATAACTTTTTATCCCTTGACGATGGTGGCTGAAAGGTCTAAGGCACTCGCTATTGAAATCTTAAGATTTCTAGGCTTTGAAAATTTTAGGATTCTAGAGTTCCTCTTAGCCTTTTGTAAGTTGCACGAACAATATACAGCAGAAGACTAAACGCATTTTTCGATTCTTTTTTATATCAAACTCCCTAATTTTAGAAATGATGACGATCGTCATGATGATCAGAAGTTAGGTTTTGATGATGATGATGATGATGATGATGATGATGATGATGAATGCCAAATCATCTAAATTAAACATTGATATATAGATGTTTAGCCATCATTTGTTCAATTACTTAGAATTATCTTTTGATGTTCATTCCATGTAAATGTAATTGCTAAGTAAACTGCTTTCCTCAAAAGATAAAGCAAAGAGAATAGAAACCAGGAGTCACTAATACCTTGTAAAAAGGCCGATCTCAGGAAGGGGCTATGACCAGGCCTACATCATTACGTTGCAAATAAGCCCATCCTGGGAAGGAGCTCATGTCAGATTACATTACATGACTTTGGTGTTATTTTGATCAATATTTTTTGTTTAACATTTGTCCATATGTATAGATTGTAATGATCTTGTGTAAACAACATATTACATAGCTAAGTTTTGTTTATGATCGTAGAATATATTTAAGATAATGCTGCTATAAAAAGGTTGGATGTGGATGTGGATGTGCTGAAATGCCTACAATATTACTGAATCACAGTGATGTAATCCAGAATGTCTTTAAATAAATTTACAATAATCCTAAACTAATGTTAAAAGTCCAAACATTAATATGAGCACTTTGTAAAACCAATAAATAATTTGAATAAATAACTTCTCTCACATTAAATTCAGTCGCATCATTATTTGGTGATGCGTGCTTAGTCGTGATGGAGTATAGGCTTGTGTGTGCAGGCAAGGCGATGGGTGCAGTTTACCCGCGGACCTGGGTTAGAATCTCCGTAGAGTACGAATTAAAAATTCTCTAACTTGTACGATATATATATATATATATATATATATATATATATATATATATATATATATATATATATATATATATATATATACCCTTCCCCACCTACCTTGAATCCGGTGGACTTTTTTTTTTGTTTTAAAGACACAGTTTACAAACTGTGAAATCAATATACAACTGAAGTGCATTTTTGTATTATGAGAGAGAGAGAGAGAGAGAGAGAGAGAGAGAGAGAGAGAGAGAGAGAGAGAGAGAGAGAGAGAAACTGACTGAGAAGTATATTGCACAATAGGGATTACCAATGTCGTAATATTTTATGGCATCAGGGAAATTACCCACCTATTTCATGAAGGCTATTTTTTTCCCAGTGAGTTGTTTAACTGTGTAATATGATATGGTAAATAGTTTACAATGATGATAATATGCTGTTAACGTCATTGGAAGTTTTTCCCAACAAAGATTACTAAAGATACAATCAGTGAACGAAAATGTAATTATTCCGCTCTACTTGTCTAGGCAGCTATTTACAAAATAGCAAACAGTGCATTCATCTAAGAACGAGCAGAAATCTTTTTCTGAACATTAGCGGAGGGGGTGAAGATTCAGCTGGAGATCAAACCAAGGTTAAATTTTCAACCAAGCAATTTCCAACACTTCTAAATGAAATTTGTTTTCTTACTTTATAGTCATAACAAAGATAATTAACAAAATAATTAATAATAGCGAACGTTATGCAAATATTAAAACTGTCAGATATATAAAAACACACTGGCACAGTTTAATTTCAGTCCTAGGAAGGGCTAAGAACAAGTCTACATCATAGGTACAGAGTTTCTGGTGTATTATATTAAGATACCTTTACAAATATTCTAAAAGTTCCAGTTACTTACATCAATATAAATCAAGTGTGTTAAGAAATTAAACAGGAATCATATATGTTACTTTGATTTACCACCTGTAACTAGTTTGAACAGAAATTACAACACCTGGCTCTTTAGAGTAGTTTAAAGTGCAGCAAGTCAGTTGGAAAAGTTTATTGGATCGCTGTACAGCTCACTTGGTAATGGTAAACACACACAAAGATGTATATATATATATATATATATATATATATATATATACAGAGAGAGAGAGAGAGAGAGAGAGAGAGAGAGAGAGAGAGAGAAACTGACTGAGAAGTATATTGCACAACAGGGATTACCAATGTCGTAATATTTTATGGCATCAGGGAAATTACCCACCTATTTCATGAAGGCTATTTTTTTCCCAGTGAGTTGTTTAACTGTGTAATATGATATGGTAAATAGTTTACAATGATGATAATATGCTGTTAACGTCATTGGAAGTTTTTCCCAACAAAGATTACTAAAGATACAATCAGTGAACGAAAATGTAATTATTCCGCTCTACTTGTCTAGGCAGCTATTTACAAAATAGCAAACAGTGCATTCATCTAAGAACGAGCAGAAATCTTTTTCTGAACATTAGCGGAGGGGGTGAAGATTCAGCTGGAGATCAAACCAAGGTTAAATTTTCAACCAAGCAATTTCCAACACTTCTAAATGAAATTTGTTTTCTTACTTTATAGTCATAACAAAGATAATTAACAAAATAATTAATAATAGCGAACGTTATGCAAATATTAAAACTGTCAGATATATAAAAACACACTGGCACAGTTTAATTTCTGTCCTATTGTATGATATTGCAATTATCAGACATAATGGTAAGGTTCGATTTCAGACAAATAGACTTGAAAATGTGTATACAATTAATTTTATAGTACCTCGGTCATATTATTAAATTTCAATTTCTGTTCTATTGTATGGCATTTTGAGAATCAGACTTGATGATAACGTTCAACTTAGGTCCTAGTGTATGACATTTTGTGTAGCAGAAATAGTTGTAGGGTTCAATTTCTGTCCTATTGCATTGCATAGTTGTGTGTGATCAAACACGCGTAAATTAGAAAACTCCAGGTTAAGACTGAAAACTGTGTATACAATGATTTGTATAGTACTTATGAGAGACACACCTAAATGACATTAACGCAGACTGTGACAGAGAACTCTTGAAAAATACAAAGCAGTTTATACCCAGCTGGTATTAAAGATTTACTCTCAATATATGGTGAATCAGAAGAACAAGATATTTGTATACACAGTTTTTGCCATACGCAAACGAAGCTATGGAACTCCCTACCAAATGAAATCACAAGTCAACATTTATTATGAATTCAAACTATTAGTTACCAGGTCGAACGGTGAATGCTGTAAATTTAGTGTTTGTCAAGATTTCTAAGGGAGTAAAACGAGCTTGGATTGTGCGTGGCTGGTACGTGCACGTTACCTGTAGTATACGTTAAAAATCTTTCGCGGATCTGCATAAATGCTATCGTTTATTTCGCTGATCTGATTAAAAAGTGTTTTTTCTTGCCATTTAATTTTATGTGTATGGCTCTTAATACTTGGTTTATTTTAGCCTTGGAATGCTCTGTGGCATGTGGCAGTTAAGTATTCTA
Organism: Megalonaias nervosa; assembly: GCA_016617855.1. Lineage (NCBI taxonomy): Eukaryota > Metazoa > Mollusca > Bivalvia > Unionida > Unionidae > Megalonaias > Megalonaias nervosa. The sequence goes on along the minus strand of JAECUM010015951.1, from coordinate 9,982 downwards.
TGTCTACATCTGTGCTACCTATATACAGGAAAAGTATTACATATGTCAGGTTCATGTGGAGTACGATACAGCCGATCAATCCGTATTTGCGTATCACGCCCCCAAATTTAATTTAGTATTTTGTCTTCTTTGACATCCGCTCGTCGATATTTTTAGATGCAGTCAAACGAATCTTTATAAATCTATTTGTGCTTAAAATTTCATTCATACAGTAAAGGTAAAATAAATTTGAAATCATAACAGAGGGGGGTATGAAATAAATACAAAACCGCACTACGAGTCAGGAGAAAGAACTCGTTTGGATATGGCTAATGAATACGTCTTCGCCTGACGTCCTCGACATTCCTTAAGCCAAATCAGACGCTGAACACAACTAGTATACAATTCATGTGTAAATCCCACCGATTCTATTTTACAGTCATCTTTAATTTCGACTTGAATCTTAAATTCACGAACCACCATTTGTCATAGTTTAAATGAAGAGTACAACATCACTCTTTGAAAATATTTTATACACTTCTCTATTTTATTGGATTCATTTGCTCTTTTTATAGACAACCTATGTACATTTATTACTGAACAAAAGTTAGGCATATTTTTCCTCTCTTCATAAATCGGGGCGCTTTACATTTTTTTTAAATTTGCTCTGTCAGACACGTGATTCTCTTCTTCGCTTATCCAGCCTTGTGTTTATCTATATCACCAAATGTGTGGTACACATATAGTTCATCGAGTCAGACGACATGAATACATGTACTACATTGATGTAGTTACTTGTATTTTTAGCCAGTACAAAAAAGTGATTACTGCGTCAATGCTGACAGTAGCGTTTCCATGCATCGGGTTTTTCTTTTCAATACGACAAAAGATGTCAGATAATAGAAAGCGATTCTGAAGCTGGTGAAAGACAAAGAGTTGCGATAATTTTCTGCTCTATATGCACCTGGCTCAGGTACCGCATCCCTACATAAAATCCATCATATATTTAAAGGTGTTGAGGTTGAGTCTGTGGCATTACGACTACGTGAGCGTTCTCGAGTTTGCGGTACTATATACAAGCTTCAAGACAGACATGCGTTCTTGTGACGTATGAAGAAATTTACGCCACATGCCGTTCTCGAATACCTTAGCATGATTTCAATGTAGCCCCTCGATGTATAATTGTATCTTGAACCTACACGCCAATCTGTGTTCGGATGTGATAACTATGACCTACTTTTGCAATCATTGTTATTTTGGTATTGTGTTACAAGTACCGAATTTAACTTTGTCATCATTATTATCATTATCATCAGCTTGGAAAGTGTCACTGGTTGAAAACGGGAAGAACACTAAAAACATATCTATAATCTCTGAAGTCACAGCAAGCCACCAGATCTCCGATGAAAGACCAGCCTAGCATGCAATAAAGAGTCAGTAAATAATAATAATAATAATAATAATAATAATAATAATAATGATAATAATAATAATACGAAGAAGATGATGAAGAAGCAGGAGATGATGAAGAAGAACAAGAAGAAAAAGAAGGAGGAGGATGATAGATCATCTTCATCATCGTCGTGAGGCGAGTTTTTCCTCTTCGAAGTCCTGTGAATGTCCGGAACAAAATAATACCATTTTTCTTTTAAAAGTGTTATAAATATTTTGCCAAGTAGCATAAAGCCGGAAAAAAATTTGGATCTCCGTGTAATGCTGTCAATTACCGTGTTACCCTAATAAGCAATCACAATCACCACTTCAAAAGCGAGTCAATCAGAAACTAGACAAAAAAATACTAAAGTATGTTTACCCATGAGGCACCAAAGACCATTTAATATATGAATACCCACGTATTCATCTGATATTCTTTGAATCTATAGTTATTGATCAAGTAAAACAGACTTTATCTTAAAAGCAAGCAAAACATTAAAAAATGTTAATGGGAGAAAAATAGATCAAAGTGGATATTATTTTACAACAATTCAGTAATAATTCACATATTATGCTATTACATCCATTACGGAGTACCATTTTGCGGCGTCTTCACTTTATGTCGTCCATAGTCTCTATGGATACAGAAGTAAGAACACACGAGTAAGAACAACTTCAGTTAAAATTCGACGTACTTCACTGGTGAAGAAAGGGACTTGAATTCAAATAAAATGTGTTAGCTGTATCTTGACCCATCATTCAATAAACGCTACTTCCTGGTTATCTGCGGCTGCAAACAGAAAGACGATAGCTTACAATAAGGCAAGATGTATATTACACGTCTATTTATAGACAAACATGTAAACGTCGTCACCTACTCTGTCCGCTAGAGCGCGCCGCTACATGATTAAAACTTCCGGCAAGTATACAGAACTAGAAATAGGCTAAAAGCTGTCACTGCTTACGATGGTGCATACATGCAAGTGCATGTGTTCACATGCCTGTGTGTTGGAATAATGTTATTAATCATCCTCACAGGCATATGTTTTCATAGAATGTTTTCTTTTCGTTATTGAACGGTGGTGTTTTGTATAAAATGTATGCAAGTGGATTAGTAGCACTCTATGTCCTTGAATGTTTAAATGATAAAGTGAACTAGTTATGCATGTATAGATAAAACATTTCATTTAATCAAAGAAGCCAGAAAGTTCTGCAACTCACTCATTGATGACGTCACATATCAGATGACAACTGTATGTTTATCATCCAGTTCCATTTCTTTCATTTATCGTCATTCATTCCAGGATATGAAACCTATTATGTCATTGACCAGCAGAAGTATAGCCGGAACATCTGCGTCATTTTTTAAGTATCCAAATGGTGCTTGGAAGATATTTTCCACTTCCTTCTCGAAAGTAATAAGTTAGGTGTATGTTAGATATTAAAATTTGTGATTTACATAGAAACAAAATCATGTAATGATAAACACAGTTTAATTGTCATATTTTTTCAGCATATATATATATATATATATATATATATATATATATATATATATATATATATATATATATATATGAATAAAAATATACATTATGCACATTGTAAGATCGCAAGGTCACTGTGTAAAAGCTGTGTGATGTTGACCGCTCTGTGCCAGTGAATCTACTGTTCAGTGAAAGTAATATTGAAGCGTCCATGTAACATGCATTGCCTAGGATAATATAATCACTCCAGTTCTAGTATATGACTGCACAATTATATTTCTAAACCCGATACAGACAAAAACAAAATATTAACAAAAGATCATGACGATCATAATAAAGACACAACTGGAACATTGTGTATTTTATGAGATTTGTTAATTCTTTAGGCACTAATGGTGGTTGTAGATTAGTAAGTCTTGCAAACTTTTCCATATTTTGGATGACTGGTTGTCCATCCATATTTAGTATTTAATTTGTTGTACTTCGCGCTTGAACAGGTTCTTCTTATTACTTTTAAATGCTCGAATGAGATCTAAACCTGTTGATGTGGTTAGGTCTGATAATCAAAATCCTCTTATCTGCTTTAATGACATCATCATCCTCATATAGGCATAAAATGCCACACAAGGTATAATTTACCTGTCTCACTAATTTGCACTGCTTCATCCAAATGTTTCATATTTCCGGGACCGATGTGAACTTGTGCAGGTAACTTTTTGTTCATCTATCCACTTAATACTGCGACTGGAAGAAATACAACAATAGCTTTCTTTTGTTGGCACTGTCAAACAGATCAACTTGCACACTACAGTCTATGTCATGGAATCAATACTTGCCGGAAGTTGGTTCACAAGCTTCTACGATGCAAAGGAGTGCAGTTCTAGGGGCAGATAAATCACGTTTTCATATTCTTCTATTGGCCAATATATATATATATATATATATATATATATATATATATATATATATATATATATATATATTCGAGAACCGAATCACTTATTTAGGGTATATAAAAGGTTTTGCTATAAGGTTTCTTTAATATAACGTTTAATTGGTTATATCCTTTGATTTGTGTAGTTCGCCCTAAAATTAGCTCAGTTATAACATTTTTATCACCTGACGAGGGTTGCCGAGTGTTCTACGGTGCTCGCCATTGAATTGAAGGAATGTTTAATTAACTAACTGGCCTACACATTACACAAGCAGGCGAGTAAATTTTCCCCAGAAATCTTAAGAATCCTTGGCGTTGAAAATTGTGGGATTCTAGAAGCCCTCTTAGCCGTTTGTAAGTTGCACGAACAATATACAAGCAGAAGACTAAAAACATTTTTCCATTTTCAAATGAAAGTTACCTAAAATTCCGATCCAAGGAAATGATGACGATCGTGATTATGATGAGGAGTGATGTTTTGATGATGATGATGATGATGGCTAACTAAAATAAATTAAACAGGAATTTATAGATGTTTAGATATTATTTGTTCAGTCACTCGGGATTATCTATTGATGCTCATTCCCTGTACTAATGCTTGAGAAGTAAACTGTCTGCTCCAAACGATAATATAAAGAAAACAAAGGCCAGGTGTCCTTATGACCTTAAAATAAGCCAGTCCTAGGAAGGGCTAAGAACAGGTCTACATCATAGGTACAGAGTTTCTGGTGTATTATATTAAGATACCTTTACAAATATTCTAAAAGTTCCAGTTACTTACATCAATATAAATCAAGTGTGTTAAGAAATTAAACAGGAATCATATATGTTACTTTGATTTACCACCTGTAACTAGTTTGAACAGAAATTACAACACCTGGCTCTTTAGAGTAGTTTAAAGTGCAGCAAGTCAGTTGGAAAAGTTTATTGGATCGCTGTACAGCTCACTTGGTAATGGTAAACACACACAAAGATGTATATATATATATATATATATATATATATATATATATAGAGAGAGAGAGAGAGAGAGAGAGAGAGAGAGAGAGAGAGAGAGAGAGAGAGAGCTGCCACTCAACCCTCAACAGAACGAGAGAGAGATAGACAAAGAGTTACTTAAGTGCATTTTGACAGAATGGAAGGGGGGTGGGTGGGGAAGGAAACCTCACAGAACTCTCTCCCGATTGGATAGCGGTTTGGAAGGTAGTGTTAATAAGTAATGAGTCAAAATAAATTTCAAGAAAATTTGAAATCTGTATCCAAAACACTGACGTGCTTGTGTAGATTCTGATACAACTAAGAGAGAGAGAGAGAGAGAGAGAGAGAGAGAGAGAGAGAGGGATGGGACAAGACAAAGAGACTATGACTGGTGTGTTCAGTGACCAAATTATGTCTTGCTCCTCTGCCCTGATATTTGAATCTTTAAATTTTTATTTTCCAAACTGCATGAATTGTATGAGCCATCGTGAACTTTTGAAATAATTCGCGACTTTTAATCGACATATCAGTTATCGTATGTTCTTGTAGTCTCCTACCTGTTAAAATCATGACTTTTTGGTGTGAATTATTATATAAAAAGCACATATAAGATTGCAGATTTGCATTTTATAGCTTTTAGATCAAACAACATTTAAGTGTCAATACAGATACGTTTTGTGTTTGTCATTCAATTTTAGGTTACATTCGTATTAATTATTAAGCAGGCACACATTGTCTGCACCGATCAATGATTTTGAGGGTACTCTCGATCCAGATTACTAGAGGCTTCCACAACTGCATACTACTTAATGATCTTCACCAAGGCACACAGTAACACTGAGCAAATGTGCGTATCGTAAACACGTGTATTTAATGATTAAAAAAACAATTTTATTTACTGTTTTGGGTTCCACAACTGCATACTACTTAATGATCTTCACCAAGGCACACAGTAACACTGAGCAAATGTGCGTATCGTAAACACGTGTATTTAATGATTAAAAAAACAATTTTATTTACTGTTTTGGGTGAAGAGCTGCTAAATCTAGCCATTGTGATTGTGTTCGCCTCTAATAATTTAATAAACTATATACTAAATTTCATAAACATTCTGATATATTAGAAGGATTTGCAATTGAAAAAGAATCAATATTGAGCATGAAAATGTTAATGGTTTTAAGGTTATATTATTGTTATGCAACAGATCTTTAATGTTGGTGCAATAAAAATGATACTAACAGCTGCCTCGCTAGGCGCTCAGCATTAAGAGGTTGGTGTTAGGACTGGTCGGTCTGGTGTTAGGATAATGTGACTGGGTGGGACATCATGCTACATGTCTACGGCATGATGCCCCAGTGCTAGACATCACTATAAACTGCCACACGGCAGACATCGTAGCGATATGACTGAAAAAGTGTTAAAGCTACGTTAAAAATCCAAATCACACACATACACACACACACTCGTTATAAAAGAATCATTGCAAAGCAAAATATACACTTTACAATCAAAAGATCCAAATAAATAAGAATATACTTATTCAAAGTATTAGAATTCAAGGCTGTTTTTAATATTTTAAAGAAATAAACCCACTGGACACAAATAGCGACGACAGTGAAAGCACAAAACGGTACAACCGGCGTACGTTTTCGATAACTCTTGTCGGAATGATCCATTACAGATGTCTAAATATTAAAAGGTTGTGAACAATCTAACAAATAATAAAGCAAGTTCAATCGATAATATATTAAATGATTAGATATAAAGCTCAATTGTTGAAATGTTAGATGTATTTGCAAAACTTCTAAATATAATCTTGATTACTGGCTACATGCAAGACGGTTGGACTAAAGGTGTTATTGTGGCAATTTATAAAAATAAAGCTCACAAAACCGATATAAAATTATAGACCTATTGCTCTTGTTATTTGTTTTCGTGAAGTTTTAACTGCAATATTGATGGTTTAAATTGGTTGCTGATAATAAACTACTACGTTAGACATAAGAAAGATTTAGGCATGGCTTTTCCGCAATAGACACTATCTTTATTGTACAGTCTTACTGAATTTATCAGACATTGCAAAAAGAAACTTTTGTTTACTTTTCTTGATTTTAAAAGTACTTTTGAAAAGGTATGGAGAGTTGGTTCTATGGCATAAATTGTATTTGTTAGGCATCAAGGTAAAGTGTTTTAACATTATAATATATATGTATAATTACATCAAATTGTGTACATAATGAATTTTCAGATTTTTGTCTCATGTGAAAAAAGCGTAAGACAACTGGAAAATGCATCTCTATTGGTACTCTAAATGATCTACGATCATGTTTTTACCAGTAAACGGGTGTAAATTTTATAAGTACGTTAAATATTATGTTGCTTTTATACACTGAGAATGATATACTTGTCACAGATAATCCTGCTGCCATGCAACATACCCTTGAAATATTAAATATACTTTGAGAAAAATGGAAACTTATAAACAGTATCATTATTGCATTTGGTTCATAAATCACACATAGAAATTTAAGATAATACCTATGTTGTCGATGAATATAAGTATTTAGCCTTATATTTCACAAAAATAAAAAGTTCTAAAATGGCATGAAAAGCCCAGAAACCACAGCTACTAAAGGTATGCCTTTACTTAAAAAGCCTGTACACACATTATGAAATATATAGTATACGTAAACATACAAATACCAAGTGATCACTGATGTAATTTTACCAACAAGGGGTCTCTTCTGTACTTTTCCACAAAATAATTTCCTAAGCCAGAAGATCGCACATTATTTTCAATTATTTGAATTACAAATAATCAATTCTCTTATTTCCTGACAATGCGGGACAATCCAATAAAAACTATTGTCGCTTTCTCGTATACAGCATTTAATTACGTTTGGATGTAGATGTTATATCTTTTTAAAGTAGCGGCAGTCACTTTTAGAAACGTTGTTACCTGACTGAAAAACAGGCAAACAAAAGCTTCAGTTGACTTTATGTACACTATATGATTTTTTCATATGAAGCTGAGACATGATGCATGTATTTTATTCAACAACATGGACTATTGAATGAATGATTCAACTAGTATTTACGTGCGCCTGGCAAACAAGTAAGATCTCCAGATTGGTTGTGGCAATACGTGCAACCTATTGTCTGGTTCACTCCCCAGCACAAACCAGGGCCACAATAAGAAATGGCGACGATTTTGCCTTGATTGCAGCCGATGTATTTAGTACACTCATAAGGATGAGGGTAATACTCATAATCTCCCTTGTCAACGCAGTAGTTCTCTGAAAAGAAGATTGTATAATACAGAATAACTTTTGTAAAATGACCGCATAATCAAAGCAATGTTCCGATATGATAACCCTATCTACACCTTAGCGTATCAAGCAGATATTTCTGTGCTTCGGGTCTGTGAATTTCATTGGGTGCAAGCCACCTCATCCAATCAAAATTAAGTTGTTCAAATTTGAACACTGTCCCTACGTGATCGAGACAAGAGGAGTACACAATTGGAATGAACTAATAAATAAGCAATTTTTCACTGCCGGTCCGTACTTGTACAAGTACGTTTCACTCAAATACACCTATATTGGTTTCTCTCTGGTACATAGTCACGTTAAATTTACAAAGTATCCTTTGAAGTCAATTGCCTCCACTATTTCCTGCCGATGTATAATGCACCGCTGTAACACGCTATCGGTTATTTGGCATTACATACTAAGGAATGCAACTCATGAAATCCAACAGATGTTGCTAGGACAAAGCACTAAAACATCTGTTCGATCCGCCAAGGTGTAGATAGGAATATCACATCGGAACCTTGTCTAGCGAAGATGCTCTTTAGCGTATTCACTATTCTTGTCATTCTAGGAAAATGCATTTGATAAGTTTTATTTCTTATTCAAAGTTCAATAACTGAGTCTAATTCTGATTGAACTATGTATTTTTACTGAACTTTGGATTTTTACTGTGCTTCAATGGTAACATTCACAGTAGTTGTCTGAATTAACTAATATAGGTACAATTCGTACATACAAGTTTACAGAAAACTCTACATAAAAGTGGAATATTTGCATACTCATCCTAATTAGTCCTCACAAGAATAAAAGTACAGTATCAAAATCGTTCATAAACTCTTTCAGTCTTGGACCAAATCAGGTATTTACAGCCCCTAACCATTTCTAAAGCACATGATCGTACCAGTTTCGCAAAAATGTTTTATAGAGGGGGCAATTATAGGCTAAATTAATAATTTTGACAGAGGATATGCATCGTTTCTACCTCTATTGCAAATCCGACATTTTATTTGCTTCTCATTAGAAATGATTTCCGAATAATTTCACTTTTCGTCGGAGTAAAGTCATTTACACACCTCTTGATTTCTTTTATTAACTTTGTGTTGAGGTATCCATTCTTATACAGGTGATTTAAGTTTTCAAAACCAAATGAACGTTAACTTACCGCGAACAACTTTTATTGTTTTTGATGGCGACTTTATAATTTCGTTGGTTTTGGCATTTCTAACTGCACACCTTATATCTCGGCCATGCCAGCTCATATTGAATGTGTAGTAAAACTGATAACTCTGGTTGGTATTACAGTTGACATGCGTATTTTCAATGACAGATGGAAAATCATATCGTTCAAACGATCCAGAAATGTTCGCTTCCACGAACATCAGACCCTCAGGTCTACCAACCATTCCTTCACAACGGAACATTCTGTCTGCAAATATTGGCTTGTTTTCCTCTATCCATGGCGATAGTGTCAAGGTCGGGGCTTTGGGCTCACCTGACGCGGAAACAATGTAATTAAAAATCAGAGAGCAATGCACTAAATATACAAATAATATCTGTGAACAAGAAGCATGACTTAGTACATCGATGATGACAGAGCAAAGAACATAAGATCTGTGTCCTCCAGGAGAACAGTTTAGTTGACTCAAAATCCCATTTGGAGAATACTTGTATAAAGGAAACACCATCATATTAAAAATTCAATAACTTTAAATTTCTGAGCGCTCATGATCAAACCTATATTTATCAGTATAGATGAAACCTGGATGACAGCTTCTGTGTAGAGAAAGGGATATGAGCCGCGGCATTTTCTGGACCTACATGTTTTTGAAACATGAGCTTTCAATTCCGCACCAAAGAGT